>JAESVK010032979.1:0-11337 GCA_017140935.1 Hamamelis virginiana | reverse complement strand
TGAGAGAAAAGTAAATATTGTATTGAATAAAAGTAATTTGTACAATGGAGTAGTGGGCCTTATATAGGCAACAGACAACTATACTATACTATATCGTATATAGTCAACTATACCGTATATACAATATATATATATACACATTAGCATCCCCCCTCAAACTCAAAGTGGGTGAAGAGAAACCAACTTTGAGTTTGGAAACTAAATCTGTAAAGCGACCGAGAGGATGAGCCTTTGTTAAGAGATCAACAGTTTGCTCAATAGATGAGACAGAAAGAAGGCGTACAGTACATTAGCCAATATGATGACGAACAAAGTGGCAATCAATCTCGATATGCTTGGTGCGATCATGGAATACATCATTGTGGGCAATTTGAATGGCACTTCGGTTGTCACAGTAAATAGGAGTGGCAGAAGAATGAGGGACACCCATAACTTCGAGTAGCCAGCGAAGCCAGAGAAGTTCTTGAGTAGTATCAGCAAGAGCACGATATTCAGCTTCAGTACTGGACCTAGCAACGACGGTTTGCTTCTTACTACGCCATAAGATAAGAGATTCACTAAGAAAGAAGTAAAAGCCAGTAGTAGATCGACGATCAGTAGGGTCACCAGCCCAATCAGCATCTGAGTAAGCCCGCAACTTTAGAGAAGAAGTGGCAGAAAAGTGATGACCATGGCATAGAGAGCCCTTTATATAACAAAGAATACGAAGAACAGTTGCAAAGTGTGTGGAGCGAGGAGCTGACATGAACTGGCTGACAATATGAACAACATAGGCAAGATCTGGGCTAGTGACTGTGAGATAGATAAGACTGTCAACCAACTGACGATAGAGGGTGGCATCAGGCAGTAAGGTACCATCAAAAGGAGTAAGTCAGGCATTGGTCTCAAGAGGAGTAGAGATTGTCTTAGCATCTGTGAGCCCATCACGAGTGAGAAGATCTGAAGCATACTTGGATTGTAATAGATAGTAGCCATGAGAGTTAGATGATATCTCAAGACCGAAAAAATAACTGAGAGAACCAAGATCTTTCATGTCGAAATGCTGATGAAGAAAGGATTTGAGTGTAGAAATGCCACTAAGGTCAATGCCAGTAATAATCATATCATCAACATAGAGCAGAAGAAGAGTAGTGCCGGTGACTGTTTGACGAATGAAGAGAACATAATCATACGGACAAGAGATAAATCCAAGATCCCTAATAACAGAACTGAACTTGGCAAACCATGCTCGAGGAGCCTGTTTCAGTCCATATAAAGCTTGACGAAGTCTACAGACCTTATTTGGAGGATGATCATACCCAGGTAGAGGCTGCATGTAAACTTCTTCAGAAAAATCACCATTGAGAAAGGCATTTTTGACATTCATCTGGTATAGTTTCCATTTTTGAACAGCATCAATAGCAAGTAAACTGCGAACAGAAGTAATGCGAGCAACAGGGGCAAAAATTTCTTTATAATCAATGCCATGTTCCTGAGTAAAGCCCTTGGCTACCAGACGAGCTTTGTAACGCTCAAATGAATCATTAGAACGAGTCTTGATTTTGTATACCCATTTACAACCCACAATTGATTTTCCAAAAGGAATGTCATCCAAATCCCAAGTATGAGTGGTATGAGAAGCCTGTAATTCTTCAGCCATTGCTTGTTGCCACAGAGGATTAGAACAAGCCTTATGATAGGTCTGCGGTTCATGATGAGAGAGAATAGTGGAAAAACAACGAAAATCACGAAGAAGGATGGATGGTTCCCTTACCCGAGTAGACCGACGAATAGGTGGATCAGTGAGAATATCAGAAGTGGAGGCATGGTCAATGGTGGAGTCTGATACAGGATTAGGAGCAGGATCAGACGAAATGACATCAGTAGTGGCAGAGGATGGTACTGTGACGGGATCCGTAGACAAAATAGGCAACTCAGGAGCAGCCGTAGAAAGTTCGAAAACTGCATTAGCACCCACTACTACAAAAAAGGGCAAAGAAAACAGTGAATTAAAAACGGTTTTGGAAACCGTTTTCAAAGTATGGGTTTTAAAAATGTTTAATTGATCGTTGTTAAAAGATAGCTCCACACAACAGTTGTTAGGTAGCCGTTTTAAAAGGTACCATTTAGACTACGTTGTGTAATTGACCGTTGTTTAGAAACACGGACGGCAACATTTAACACCAAACACTATTAAGTGAAAATGGCCTAAATTACCAAAAAAACAAAAAATTTGAGCCTCATTTTTGGCTCCATGATCTCCCGCGCACTCTTCCCTCTCCCTCATTTTTGGCTCCATAGAGAAACCCTCATTTTTTGACTCAACCTCTCTCTGCATTCATCCCTCTATTTTGCTCATTTGATCCTGACGAAATCCCTAACCCTCACATCGTGGTTCAATCGAAACCCTAACCCCTCACGGAACTCCCGCCTGAAGCTTCTTCACCAATTACTGTCGGCTGACTGGTCTTGGCTCGAGCGGCTGTTCATCTGGTCTCTGTCTGCCTCTGCCCTCTCCTTCTGGATGCTTAGCTTCGATCTCTCTCTAGTTGGTGATCTCTCTCTCTCTCAAGTTTCGATCTCTAACTCAACCTAATTGCAGATTTGTGTTCTTATAGTCGTAGATTCAAACTTCTAATTTTGATTTTTATATTTCCATCACTTTTCTTAGCAACCAAACGGAATTTCTGGTATTTTATTTGATTATAATCCTAACGTTATTCAGTATTTTCTAGTGAGATTCATCACTGATTTTCATTTGCATTATCTTTTAAATTTTTTATTTGTTTATTTATAAAAATTTAATTTGTAGGTGATGTACAATGCTTACACCAAGTTTTATACTTTTTTGTCAATGTGTCTAAAGTTTTCCTATAATATATTTTGTTTTCTCTACAGGTTTGGTATAGAACAGGAGTACACTTTGCTGCAAAATAAATGTGAAATGGCCACTGGGATATCCTGTTGGAGGCTTTCCCGGACCCCAGGTTATTCGATTCCATTTTCCAAGTTTTATACTGTTTTGTTATTTTTCTCATCTTTAATTATGTGAGTTAGTGTCTTGCCTTTTCTGGATTTGTATCTTGATTTATAGTCTTGTGGTATTAGAGAATTTATTGGCAGGTGTATCTAAAACTTTCACCCATTTTTATGGCTTGATTCATTCATTTTCAATTATATAAATCAGTGTTTTTCCTTTTCTAGGTCTGTAGTCATCTCAAAAGTCTTGTAATATTGGAGAATTTACTAGTGTTTATTTCTAAAATTTTCACCCATCCTCTGTTCGTGTCTGGATCTGGGAAAAGGCGAGGTAAAGCAAATATGCTTTAAACGAATTAATTTAAGAAAATTTCTATATTTTCCTTCCCTTTACATCATTCTTTTGGAGATCGAAACAGATCCTAGGTATCTGGGTTTAAATTTTGTCACACTTTTGTTAAAGGTACTTTATATTAGTATTATTATTTAGGCTGTGCAGTCAACTTAAACTAATGATTTGTATGCCTTATAATTTGGGATTGATTTCACAAAGTCATAAATTCAATTCCTCGTGATATTGTCTACTTTTCAAATCTAATTCTTCATCTTTATATGCTTTGAATGGGAGGTAAGTCTGGTGTTTGGCTAAAAGAGAGTATATTATCTATAACAATCAACCTACTGCAGAAACTCCTTGATATGCAATCGTATTAGCAGAGACAACTTGTTAGTGCTTGAGAACTTGCTCTGTACCTGCTGTCCACACATGCCCAACAAAGGGGTCCAGCAAATGGAGATAGGGAGATATTCCTAGTTCACTAGAAGTTCTCTAGGTTAACTTATTTATTGTTCCTCTATTACATGAATGTTTCAAAATAAGTGAAGTACCTATTTTTGTAAATCTATGATATTGGGGGAAAGAAGAAAATATTTCTAGAAAGCTATGTTATGTAGAAATTTCATGTTACCTAATGTTACTTAAAGCATCCACGCCTAACTTTTGTACCCGAGTCCATCTAACATGGCCATTAAATTGTAGAAATGATGTAACAGTATGGTCCTATGTATATTTTGTTAGTATCAGTCATATGACTTATTATGTGTAGTTGATAAGATAAGTCGTAAGTTTATTCTTTTTGTGAGGTTGGTTATATATGCCAATCAATAATAAATTGGCCCTGCAGGGTACCTAGGGTGATTTTTAATCAACTATAAATTGGCTGGCAACTTGATGAGAAATCTTACTATGTATAAAATAATATATACATTATTCTATCTCAGTTTAATTGAAAAAAAAATAGTTTAAGAGGAGACATTGGATGTCCAAACAAATAGGTTTGAATTAGGAACTCAAGGTACTTCTCAAACCCTATTTCTTGGATTTCCACTATTAATGCTAAATGATGACAAGCTGTTGCTTGTAACTATGCTTCTGCTTCATTTTGAAAATGAAATAAGTCTGAATTTTTTTTTCGGTCTGGTTGGCTTTCAGCATACCAATTAATTGTTTACATTTAAGTTGGTGGAACTACCAGTTTAGTGGATATCTTGTGCCAATTCTTTCTATAAGAATTTGACCTAGGAGATTGTCTATTAATTTGTATGGTTGAACTTTGGGCATATAATTTTACTAAGGCTCTATCTGTCTCTTTTGCTCATTGAGATCCAAGATAGGAATTACGTTGCTTATATGTATTCACAAGTGTTTTTAAGGTGTTGAAACACTTGTGAATAAGTCACTACTTAGAATCCTAGCTTCATACGAGTATTTCTTTGTACTTACTTTTTTATTTTTATCTGTCTAACATGTACTTGAGTTTCAAGATGGTTTGTTTTTATATTTTCTACTATATTGGCTTTTGGCAGGAAAACAATTTCTGGTCATGGTCATTTTTATTGGCTGTTGGCACATGATCTAAAGTGAGAAATTTTTCAAGTTAGATAAAGAATAGATATATTGATCTGAAATGGAATGCTTCTTAGACTCCATTATGAGCCTTATAGATTTGGTAATATATTGGGACTTGGGAAGTGGGATACTCGATGAGAAATCTCAGTATTTCTCTCTCCTAGGTTTGCTTAAGGTTGTTAACCATACATCATTTAAAATACAATGACTTTAAATGTCCTTATTATTCCATCTAAATTAAGGTTGACTGTTATGATCTGCTGTTCCCATCTAAATTATGTTTGCTTAAGGTTAACTGTTATACCATACTTCCTAACAAAAACCTAGAATGACAATTTTACAATTTAATTCAAAATTTGATATTTGAGGATGGGGTTTGTCTATATTGAATTGATGCTTTAAATTTGATATGCTTTGATGCAGCTAATTTAATACTTATGAGATTATTTCTTCATCCTTGTGATCCCATTCTGCTAGGATCGCGCATTTCCCTTTCCAGGTATGTTTTCTTTCATTTCCCTTTCATTTTTTTTTTTTAACTTTGTATTATCAATTCTAAGATGGTCTAATTCCATTACTGGTGGTTACTTTATTAGAAATTTGTTGAATGTTATTGAGAAATTCCTAGTTATCACTAATGATGAGATGTTTATGTTAGAAGTAATTTTCTTTCATGATGGTAAAACTAATTAAGGCTGCTCAGCATTTTTCCAGTACACATAGAGTTTTACTTAAAGTTTGATCACTTTATTAGAAACTTTAGTCAATCGACTATTGATTATAATCAAATAAATAAGAAAGAGAAATTCCTCTTATCAATCAACATTTGGAACTATATGTTTAAAGTCTCATCAAATTTTACTCGAAAGCAGGCACTTAAATGTGAAAGTTTCATTGGCTGGGAATTCTTTTTGGTTCCAACTCTTGTTTATACTATTTTCCTTACTTCAGGCTCTTTCAAAAGCTTTAACAGAGAATGAGCTAGTGTACCTTTGGCTTTTATCAAATTCATTTCTAAAACAAGTAAATTAATTTATGCTAGAGTGAGAGACTTTCTCTAGAATTGCTAAACATTTGGGATTTGATTATTTGTGCTTATGTTTTGTCTTGTTATTCTTGCTTCTTAAACAAATGTTTCAAGATGAATTTGGGATTTGGATGCATCTTTTCTTTCTTTAATTTTTTTTTGTCTTATTTTTTGTTTAGCCAACTCAAATTGACACCAGGCATTGTGCTGTGGGGACAGGGTCACCACTAGTTTCCCCCTTATCCCAAGGGTTGGCAAAATCGAGGGTAATGATAATAATGAGTTTTCATATTTGACATTAAATGTGCATGAGAGATATTGTTCACGCATGATACTAGTCCAGTACAATTGGTGAGATAGAATTTACATGGTCACCTTTTAGAATTCAATATAGAATTTCATATCATATTCTATTCATATTTCGCATTCCGTTGCAGTTTTATAGTTATGAAACCTATGTGAGAGCTCTTATAGATGAAGTGCGAGTAGAATTCATGAACTTCATCCGAGATCATATGTGAGCTTCCATACATGGACTTTTTGGCATTTTAGAAAGTGAATGAAGACTTTTTTGGATGGCCATGAACAAACAAAGGTATATAACCTCATCGTCCTTTGTATTAATTTTATAGATATATATATATAATGGAGTGTTGTTGGAATGGATTTGCTGGGATTGCTGAATATTTTGTAGTTTTCGGGGGAGGAGGTTGGACGGAGACCCACTTGGGTTTGTTTGTTTTATGTCTTCTTGTTTTCTTGTTTTATAGTGAAGCAACCTTGGGAAGTGTCTGATATATAATTTGATAAGATATCCACATTCTATTATGTTTTTGGTATGTGTTATCATGTATACTCGTGGGTCCATAACTAATTATTTCTTGAGACAAAATATACATAGGGGAGGCCCACATTGGTGTGGGAATCATGTGGATAAGTCATAAGTGGAGATCAAGGTAAATTAAGAAAATCATTTTCCTTATTAAAACTCAACAAGAGATGTCATTTGTCTGGATATGATTTACATTCCAACTCAATCCACATTCTAGTCATGGACTTCTTGTTGAACATGCATATCTCTCTCTCTCTCTCAAACACACAAATGGACAAAATGATATATATGATGTAATGTTTTTTAATGGGTTTATTTATATTTGAAAAATGAAGAGGTGGCTGTCAGTTTTATACTATAAAATGGTTAACTCTCTTGTCGTTTCTCTTTTACTTTACTGAAAATAAAAACAGCTACACCTAAAGACATAGCCTCATTATGAAGTGAAATATTTCCCACTCTTCTTCCATATTATGATTTTGTGTTTGAATCTATTATTTTAGGCTTAGAGAAATAGCATTTTGTCAATGTTTGTATGTCAAACAGAGTATGTATATTATCTTTTGTGCACTCATTTGTTTTATAATATTCCCACTCCATTAGGTATGGTTTTAATGTTATATATATATATTTTAGCGCAGCTAAAAATTGCATCTCTATGTTTTTATTTATTTATTTATTTATGTAGGCTCCTAGCTCGCTAGCGCAATCGAAGACATGCAACGTACATGGAGCTATTTTGGATGTAATTGGACCATGGATTTACCTTAATTTTTGAACATATTTATTCTTTGAACACTTTGGGTTTACATATATATATGTTAGTTTGAATAAATTTGTACTTGGAACTCTTTGGGCTGCTGGTCTTAGTTTCGAAGTGCCAGTACTGCAAATTTGAAATAAAAATATACATTTTGATATAGTTGTAATTCTCGTTGAGGTTCTAATTATATTTGGTGTGGAATGTATTAAAGGAACAGGAAAAGCAATTAAATGTATGCCACAAAAGGGGGGTGATTTTTTAAAGACGATCAGAAACCGTACTCATATGTGGATTATTTGATAACGATTACAAACCGTTTTCATATATGATGATTTGTAAACGGTTTGTAACAGATTTTGATTTTATAAACACGGTTTTAAACCGTTTTCTGATGTATAGTGTTCGACAACGATTTAAAACCGTTTTTGTATGAACAATCTTTTAAAACGGTCGGAAACCGTATTTGTATGTGACTTGTTTGAACACGGTTTACAACCGTGTTCATATGAACAATCTTTTAAAACGGTTTGAAACCGTATTTGTATGTGTCATATTTGAACACGGTTCAAAACCGTGTTCGTATGCATAGAAATGAAAATGGTTCAAAACCGTGTTCGGAGGGGTACTACCTTATGAAAACACACACCTTAAGGACGGTTCCAGAACCATTTTCAAAATGTTTTGAAAACTGTTTAAAACCATATTCGTAGGGATTTTTTGTAGTAGTGATCATCAGGAAATAATGGAATTGAGGAATTAGTAAAGAAATATAGTGTGTGAGGAACAGGTAAGTGAAATTTGAAGAGTGATGAAAACATTTTGTGCTCCCAGAAGACAACATGACGAGAGACACGGAGACGTTTGGAGATGGGATCCCAACACCTATAACCTTTATGTTCTATATCATAGCCCAAGAAGCAGCAGAGACGAGAGCGAGGTTCCAACTTAGTACGCTCATGAGGTTGTAGGAGAACAAAACAAGCACACCCAAAAACTCTAAGATGAGTATAAGAAGGAGGATGGTCATATAGGCGCCCATAAGGAAAAATATTACCAATGACAGAAGAAGAAACACGATTGATTGTATACGCAGCAGTGAGGAAAGCTTCCCCCCAGAAATTCTCAGAACAAGAGGAAGAAATGAGAAGTGCTCGAACTGTATCCAAAAGATGTCGATATTTACGTTCAGCACGCCCATTTTGTTGAGAGGTGCCAGGGCTAGAGCGACGAGGAAGAGTGCCATTAATGCAAAGGAAAGTGAGAAAATCTGAGTCTCGATACTCCATGGCATTATCTGCACGAAAGACTTTGATAGGACGAGAAAATTGAGTTTTGATCATTTGTGCAAAATCATAATAAATCTGTTTAAGTTCAGAGCGATTATGCATGAGATATAGCCAAGTGTAACGACAATAATCATCGATAAAGATCACAAAGTATTTTGATTCCCCCATGGTCGGAACAGGAGAAGGACCCTAGATATCAAAGTGAACTAAATCAAAAGGAGCAGAAGAAACAGAAGTACTATGGGGAAATGGTAAGGCATGTTGTTTTGCAAGTTGACAAGATAAGCAGTCTAAATGGTCATGACTAACAGAACCCAAAGAGCCACTAGAAATTAAAGACCGTAAACAACCAACCGATATATGCCCAAGACGAGAGTGCTATAAATGGAGTGAGGAAGTGGAAGGAGCTGGAGCAGCAATCTGATGATTGGAGAGAGGTGGAGAAGAGGAGTGAAGACTGATGAGCTCAAATAGGAGACCAACTTTACGACTAGTCCCAAGAGACTGTCCAGTCTGAGGATCCTGCACAATACAACCAGAACGAGAAAAAATAACAGTAAGACCCATGTCACAAAGTTGACCCATAGAAATAAGATTGACAGTGAGTTTGGGTATGAGATATATATCAGAAAGAGATATATGGGAGTAAGAAACTTTTCCTATATGGCTTACTTGCATCTGGGAACCATCGGCAGTATGAATGGTTGGAATATGAGAAGTAGAGTATTTGGTAGAGAAAATAGTAGAATCAGAGGTCATATGATTGCTACATACAGAATCAAAGAACCAATAGGAGTTACCTGTCGTAGTAGCAGAGAGCATGGGAGAAAGAAGTACCAGAAAATGAGACAACCTTTTTGAGAAAAGATTCAAGGTCAGCAAAGGTAATAGGTGATTGAGGATCTCGAACAAATAAAGTATCCGTGGCAGAGGCAGTGGCAGAATAAGAGGCATGTACAGGATACCTAGAGGAGGCCATGATGCTCAAAACTCAGCTATAGAAGCAGTATCTCGAAAAATGGAGCCCAAAAAATGGAATCAGGAGGCCGAAAAACTGTAAGGAGGACCGTTTCTGAAAAATGGTTGATCCGACCCTAAAGGCAGCTGAACAGGCTGAAAAGTGCAGTGTAGAAGCAGAATCTTGTAAAACGGAACCCAAAAACGGATTCAGGGCGTCGAAATTAATAGGAAAGAGATCTTCCGGGCTAACACGTGGCAGATTGAGGCGCTGACACGTGGCAGCACCTAGTGATGACACGTGGCAGGATGATGTGGCAGTGGATGCTGACTTGGTCCAAATAGGTGATGCGGCAGTGACGCGCTGACGTGGCAGCTAGGGGCAAAGGTTGACCGGGTCGGGTCCGGGTTGATGACGTGGCACAGGCTGACGTGGCAAGTCGACGTGACGGCTGATGGGGTGTGCTAGGGCTGACGTGGCAAAGTGCAGAGGCTAGGGCTGACGTGGCTTGGGTGACGTCAGGCTGACGTGGCGGGCTGGATTCCCTTAGTGGCGCGTGAGAGCGCATGAGAGACTGGATGAGAGTGGATCTGACGCGCCAAACTTTGGGCGGCGCGTGGGAGCGCATGGCGGCATTTCTAGGGTTGATTTTTTTTTTTTTATGGTTTTGTAGATCGGGAGGAGAGGATTGGTTTGAGTGGTTGCACGATGGTGGACGACGGTGGGAAGTTGTTCGTACAACGGTGGGAATGGTGGTGGCGTGTGAGAGAGCGTGGAAGTTACGTGTGGCTGATGGTGGTGGCGCGTGAGGGCTCGTCCGGAGGCCATTTGGGCTGATTTTGGTGGGATTTTGTAGATCGGAGAAAATCGAGTCGTTTGAGTGGTAGGTTGATGGGTTTGGGTTACTAGGAGGTCGAGTTTTGTTGTATGACAGATTTGAGAGTAAAGTTCGCCGGATTTTGACGGCGGTTGACGGCGATAAACGGGGAGCGGACGGTGGTTGCTAGAAACCTAGCTCTGATACCATGTTAAATGAGAGAAAAGTAAATATTGTATTGAATAAAAGTAATTTGTACACTGGAGTAGTGGGCCTTATATAGGCAACAGACAACTATACTATACTATACCGTATATAGTCAACTATACCATATATACAATATATATATATATATACATTAACAAGGTCATTGCTTAACGACCAACATCAAGGCTTGTGTAAGAACATGATGCATGGGAACAGGCTTCAGAAAGGTTTGCTTCACCAGAACTAACTGTTGGAAGCGGTACATGATACATGGGAAGTGGCATCATATTTGAAAGATCTGGCATCGCTGTCTCAAAATTAAGAACTTGGATTGCCTGTCTTATCGATGGCCTCACACTACTATCAGGGTGAGCACACCACAGCCCAACAATCATCAAACACTCTACTTCTCTCTCATTAAAATCTTTATCCTGCAGTCTCTTATCAAGACCCAAAAGAAGATCTCGTCTTCCATAGAGATTCCAAGCCCACTCCACCAACTTCATTTGAGATTCCTCATCAATCTGGTCCACTGGCTTTCTCCCGGTAGCAATTTCTAAAGCAACCACTCCAAAGCTAA
>JAESVK010032957.1:0-13195 GCA_017140935.1 Hamamelis virginiana | reverse complement strand
ATGAGATTGTTTATTATGTTGGGATAGTTTCTTATTTGTTTATGCATTGTAGGATCATATTAGCTTAAGTTTGATTGTCCATGGTATTTGTTTAATATGTTTGCATGAATAAGATGTAGTTCATTTTTTTTTATACAGGATAGTAGTATATTTGTGTGTTTAGGAATATGTAGGTTTGATTAAATAGTTATTTGTTATGATTTTATGTTAGCAAGCATGTTTAGGATGTCTTTCATCATGATTTTATGTGAGTAAACATGTTTAGGGTTAGTTTTGTTATGATTTTATGTTAGTAATCATGTTTAGGATGTCTTTTGTTATGATTTTATGTGATTAAACATGTTTAGAATGAGTCCTTTGTTATTATTTTATGTATATGAGCATGTTTAGGGTAAGTGCTAATATGTCTACATAATTGTTGAAATCTTGTGATATTCATTTGAGAATCATGAGATGTTAATGATTATGTGAATATGTTGATGCATTATTTTTGATATGTGATGAGTCGTGAGTCAATTTTTTATGCTTTTTATGGTTATTTAAACATTCGATATGGATTTGATGGTTTGAATATATGAAATGTGTACGAGGGAGAGTGGAAAGGTAAGATCATCCCCTTGTGTTTGGAATAATCGTTTAAATCATGTTTTTGTTTAGTTTTTGATATCTTTTTGCATGGTAATTTAATCGAGCATGTTAGATCGTATGCTAGGATATTTATTTGTTGTTTTTTCATGGAATAATAATGATCTTATTTTAAACATGTATTCAAATTTGTCCAGATTTGAATAGATGCTTTAAAGTGGCTTAATCATCATTCTTAAGCCTATTTTTACATTGTTTCTTTGTATTGTCTCATAGTATATTCATGTAGGATGCATGCTAGGTCATTGTCATGATTTTTCATTATTTTTTTTAGGGTTTTTAGAATGGTTTAAAGTTTATATTCAAATCTGTCCGGATTTGTTTATGCCTTTAAAGTATTCTAAAATTTCATTTTAGGATCAACTCCAATGTAGAAATATGCTTAAGTTCACATAGTGGAATTAGTGTGCATTTAGGAGCATTCTCATGCATGATTAGAATTAATTTCATGTATATTTGATTAATTTGTTTAAATTTCAGTATGCATTGCATTAGTATTTTAGGATTTTAGATTAACTTTAGGGTTAGTTAGAGACCCTAGGATTAGGAAGGTCAATTGACCTTCCCTAGGACTGTCATTTGTTGTAAAAATTATTATCTGAATTAAGTATTGTAATTGATTTAAGAGTTTATCTTTAAGAGATTTTCTAAAAAGGGTTTTAATGTGATTCTTATGAAATAAATATGATTTCTATGGAAGATTTGATTATTAAATGATTTTTTAAAAAGAATTTGAAATGTTTTAAGATTTTTTATCTTGGGGTAAGATTCCTCTCAATATGATTTGTTTTCTTGAAATATCTTTGAAAAAGATTTTCAATTAGAATTAAATTCTAAAGATAAGAATTATTTTAGAATATTTTGATTTTGTGAAAGTCTTTTAATTTGAGATGATTTCAAATAAATAATTTCAAATGGATAAAAACTCTCGAAGATAGGGTCTTGAATACTTTTGGATGATGTGATTGATTACAATAGGAGAGTCCTAGGGTTGTCGAACTACGTGGACTTTGATGCTTGCTAGGTAATACTAGTAAGATACATAGGCGCTAATAGGGCTCAAGTCCGCCCTAGGATGCTAGAAGGGTGTCATAGGTTTTTAGGGTTTGTTTGTATATTATTTTTCCTATTATTATTAATATAGATTATTGCATTTATATCATTCTTTTGTTGGTTGATTAGATTATTTAAGAATTGTTTGCATTAAGATTTTAAATACCTCAAATAAATAAGAAGTCCTTTAATTAGGGCGAGGTGGGTTCCTACAAGAGAAAGCTTGGAACCTTCCCACGTCGTAACCTAGCCCCCGGATACATCTCTGGTTCACAAACTGTCTTTTCCTTGAAATGGAGTTCGTTTTGTTTTATTTAAAATAAAATATTTTTTATGGTTTCCTTATTCCTTAAAAATAAGGTGGCGACTCCTTTGTTTGTTTTCTAAAAATCCCTAATCACGCATAGTTATGATGTGGACGCATGCGATCGAAAAAGCGGGTCCACAGAACTGGTAACTCTGCTAGGGATATCGAGGGCTAAACTTCATTGATTTAATTGGGCTATTTAATTTCTTAAATTAATTAAAATCAACCACTTGCATTTGTGTGATTGCATATCATATTAGTTGTATTAGCTGCATGTCATTGTGTGATAGGACGATATTGCCTTGCCAAAAGATAGTCTAGTCTTGATCCTTGTCTCCACTCGACACTAGGGCAATCATGATGAACCTATCAACCTATTGTCCAGTATCCCTCGGAGTATATCAAGGACCAATCACGTACTGTTTGACCCACACGGCACGCCATGTGTCACATGTGGTTAGGTATATGGATTGATCTGCAATAGGAACCTTTATGCCCACCCTTGCATTAGTCCATGTAGACAGCCTATAGGACACTCTACCCTCCAGTGCTTGCACACACCTGTTATGATGCCGGATTTTCTGTACATAATTGTACTGTTATGCTGTCGTAATTCCTTTTGGCACCTAATTGTACCGTTATGCTGCCGAAAATTCTCTTGGCATATAACTGCGCCGTTATGTTGCTGAATTTCTTTTAGCACATAATTGCGTCGTTATGCTGCCGAAATTACCCCTGTTTGATGTGAGCCTTGTTTGTGAATGCTAGAACTTTTAGGGATATGACACCCTTAGATAAACTTTGATATTTTGATATAGACCCTTTATTTTGAGGATTTTGGTCCTTAGAATGAAAGGACTATTTTGAAAATAGAAGAGAATATCCCAAGGGCACGTACCCCTACAATTAGGTTATTTTGGCCCGTTTTGACTAAGACTTTCGATTCAAAGGAAATTGTCCTGAGAATGAAGGATTAGTCATTTGTGTTGCCATGTGTGCTCTGTTTGATCGATCATGTTTTATTCCTCTATTGATGGTTTTGATTTATTTCCTAATTTATGAGGGAAGTTGCCTTGTGAAATAGGGGAGTGAATTAGAATCATGATAGGATGGTTTTCTCCTTTTTATTTTTTATTTTTTATTTTTTTTTTCTATTTAGATGGCACCTCCATAATAGTCTATCATTGTGTTTTAAGTATCATGGGCTCTTCCGTTTTCTTAAAAAAAACCTTTATCTTATGATGTAGAATTCTGGCCTGGCGTCGTGATTCTAGAGGGCGTCTTTTTAGTATCAAACCCCCAACCACACCATCAATGGCTGACGGCGAATCCAGCAGCACTGCTACAGTATTGAACTCTATTATGGACCGAATTGATGCTTGGCCCATGAGACCGAACAGATAAAGAAAATGTCCCAAGAAGTTATGGATAAACAGACCAATACAGATCAGGTTAAGGAGGCCCATCTGGAAAACCCAAAGACTACATTTGATCCAGCTATTCCGGCCCAAGTTGATGACAGTGCCAAGGCCCAGTCAGGTGTCAAATCTAAGCCCATCAATCTAGATGGCGAGCTCGATGGATCCAAGTTCCTTTCTGGAGATCCGATTATGTTGTCAAGTAAGGTTGAGGCCTTAGAGAAAGCCCTGAAAGGGGTTCGTTGGTCTGATGACATGGTTGATGTTACCTCTTATTCACTGTTTCCCAAGGCTCGTATGCCGTTCAGTTTTAAAATGCCAGAGTTAGAGAAGTTCGACGGGATAGGTTGTCTTAAAACCCATTTGAAGATGTATGTGAGGGCGATGCAACCTCGTGGAGCTGATAACGAGTTGTTCGCTCAAATGTTTCAAGAATCGTTGAAAGGATCAGCCTCGAAGTGGTTTCTATCCCTAGATGAGACTAAGTTGAAGACATGGGAAGATGTTTGCAATAAGTTCATTAACCATTACAAGTACAATACAGAGATTGATGTGACTCGTAGGGATCTCGAGACAACTAAACAGGAACCAAGGGAGAGTTTCTCTGCCTTCATTTCTAGATGGAGAGCAAAAGCTTCACAGATGACCCACAGGCCTACAAATGATGAGCAAGTACAGATGGTATTGAAGAGTCTCCTGCCCATTTACAACAAGTACCTGTTTGCACAGTATTTCCCTAATTTCAAAGCCCTTGTTGTTGCTGGTACTCAAGTTGAAGATGCTCTGGCTAGTGGAGCTCTCAAAGCCAAAGAACCTTTTAGAAACCGCCAACCACCTCTTAACCGCAAACCCAACCCTGAGGTCAATGCTATCGCCCAACCTACTCAAGTTACCCAACCAAATCGCCCATTCCAAGCTAGAGAGCCAGCCTGTCAGTTCACCAATCTATACATGTCCCTAGAACGTGTCCTTGAGAAATTAAAGGCACGTGGTCTCCTTACCCCTTTGGAACCACGGCCTCTTTCAGATCCATTACCGAGAAACTTCAAAGAGAATGAGTATTGTCAGTTCCACCAATCCAAAGGACACCACACTAACCAGTGTATGCTTCTTCGCCATGAAATCCAATACCTCATTAATAAGAAAGTCATCGCCCCACCGAATCCTTCGAACCAACCAAATGTCACCACTAATCCTCTCCCAATCCATGTTGTACCACCGCCAACTCATATCAATGCTCTGGGCCACAACGACCCAAAAATTCGTCACCCAATTCGCCCATATGTTCCACTCAAAACTACCTTAACCGAAGTCTTTTACCATGCTCGATCCCAAGGCCTCGTTATCCCGCTTATACCCTGATTTCATAAACCTTTTTGCCAATACCACAACATCTTTGGGCATGACACAGAGAATTGCATGGTCTTAGGGAAATTGGTTCAAGATTTACTTGATATTGGGAAATTGTATCAGCCTGAAGAATCTCCGCCACCTGAAGTTCCTAAAAAAGCCTCTAGAAGTGGATCTTCCCAGCATCAGTTAAAAAAGAGGTACTTGGCAGGAGACCCGGAGGTCGGATTGTTAGGAGAATCGAGTGGGAAATTTGATTTTTATGTGCTCTACCCTTCGAGGAAGATTTCTGATGAACCCATCATTCCTACAGGTTGGGATGATTTACCTGCAGAAGTTGAACCAGTTATTCTATCTTCACCTGAAGAGTCAAGTCAGAACTTCCTGTGAGAACAGTTCGAGAATAGAACCTCTTCAGTTGCCAAGGTCACCCGAGAGAATAGCGAGATTGTTTATCGTGCTACTTACCCTAGACTTCCGTGGGTTGATTCCCACAAATGGCTTAGTTCTGCCTATGCATCCACTGTCGCTAGAGATTTGATAGGTTTGATTGAGTGGGAAGATCTCATGAGCACACTTGAGACGATAGAGAATTTGTGGGCTAGTGATGAAGAAGTAGACCATTTACTCAAGGCGGACGCCTTTTCAAACCGACTCATTTAGAAGCCAGTAATCCGTTGGGAGAATTAGAGAAGGGTCAGCAACCGGATGTCATTGAAGAAGAGGAAGAGATACTAAAATAGTTGAAGAGAACACAGGCTAACCATCACTATTTGGGGATTGTTTATGGCCTCGCAGAAACACAGACAGACAGTGCTTCATTTGTTGAATCAAGTGCAGATCCCTATTGATACGTCTCCTGAGGGTTTGGTAGGTTTGGTAAATCCGGTTCATCATGGATTGTCCATTTCATTTACTAAATCTGACCTGCCCATGAGTGGGGGTAATCATCTGTAAGCTTTGTACATCACAGTGGATATTATGGGAAAGAGTCTTGGTTGACAATGGCTTAGCATTGAATGTGTGTCCGCTCAGTACTACTATCACATTGGGAATTGAACCATCCAGGTTTTTACAATTAGGACAGATCGTCAGGGCTTATGACAGTACTCGTAGAGAAGTTGTGGGAATGGTGACCCTTCCAGTTGTTATCGGGCCAGTGGAATTTAAGGTTGATTTTCAGATCTTAGATGTGCCAGCCAGCTTTAATATGTTTTTGGGAAGACCATGGATTCATCCGACCGGGGCTGTACTGTCGTCACTTCACCAAAAGATTAAGTTTCCATACCAGGGGTCAGTAGTCACATTGAGGGGAGATATGGTGATCAACCGAAATAGTCGAGTGACAATATGTGAGATCAATCAGGAACCGTCAGAAGTATTACTGTCAGGGTTCGAGTATGTACAGGCTATCGAAGGAGAGCCCGAGCAGAAGGAGTTGATACCTTTGATTATAATCCTCATGGGAATTTGCATGTAGGACAAATCATGAAAGGAATGGGATTCTTCCCTGGAATGAGATTGGGCCGAAGACTACAAGGTATCTATGAAATTGTGAAGTACCCATCTGCTGTCTATCCTTATGGGTTAGGTTACAAACCCACTAAGGAAGATGAAAAGAAAATGGCTCAGAAGAAAAAGGACGAACCCCTAACTCAACTCTTGAATCGTATAGACCAACTTTGAAAGGGGCTTTCATCAAGGAAGGTGCTGATTTTCCACATTGCGGCTTCCCTGAACCGTATTACCTCGAGAGTCAAAAGGTCTGTGTACCTGGGTTTGAGATTTTCTTCGACACTGAATGGTGCCCTCTCACTGCTTCAATGACCGATGATGATGTTGTTATTGATGTGGCTGGTAAAAAAGAGAAGGATTGGGTTGAAGACCTTGATGCTGATGCCATGGCAAACATATTCAGGCAGGCGGTTCTGTGTCTTGAAGTGCATGCTTATGAAGCTGAAACAATCTATCCAATTGAACCTACAACCCCACCCTTATCCAACTGGGGCTTTGAAGAATGCCTTTTTATCTACGATTGTGAGGAGATCAAGTCACTTCCACCTGATAATAGCTTGTAGGTGTTTTTAGTAGAATAGAATTTTCCTGCTTTTCGGTTTTCAAAATAGTAGCATAGGATTTTCTTGTTTCCAATAAAAACTTCAACCTCATTAAGGGGTGCGAGTGATAGTTTGATTCATCTTCTGTGTCTAGTTTTCAATCAATAAAAGAAGTATTCATTCTCTTTTCATCTCTCTTGCAGTCTCTTTTTTTTATCATCTTTGGATTTATATGGCATGAATATAGACCCGCGAGAGGATGTTCCTCCTGAGCTCGACGAGCAATATGGAAAGGGGCACGCTCAACCTAACATGGATGAATTAATTTCAATCAATTTAGGGACGGATGAATCACCTAAAATAATTAAAATTGGATCAACACTATCGCCACAAGAGAGAGAATCTTTGGTAGATGTTTTGAAAGAGAACATCGACGCTTTTGCATGGTCATACCAAGACATGCCAGGCATTGACCCCGATATTATATAGCACTTCATTCTCACTAACCCGAATGTTAAGCCAGTCTAACAGAAGTTGCGAAGAATGAAGCCAGAATAGGCTTTGAAGATCAGAGATGAGGTGATCAAGCAGATGAACACCGGATTTTTGCAAGTGGTAGAATACCCGAAATGGCTAGCCAACATTGTTCCAGTGCCTAAGAAGGATGGGAAAGTATGAATGTGTTTTGATTTCAGAGATCTCAATAAGGCATGTCCTAAAGATGATTTCCCTTTGCCACATATAGACATCCTAGTAGATAATACTGCTGGCCATGCACTCTTGTCCTTCATGGATGATTTTTCGGGTTATAACCAGATTAAGATGGCTTCCCAAGACATGGAAAATACAGTTTTCATTACACAATGGGAAACATATTGTTATCGGGTTATGCCCTTCGGCCTTAAGAATACTGGTACTACATACCAAAGGATGACTGCCACGTTGCTGCATGATCTGATTCATAAAGAGGTAGGAGTATATGTTGATGGCATGATCGTGAAGTCTACAGACATAAAAAGACATTTAGCTGCTCTGAAGAAGTTCTTTGAAAGAATTATCAAGTACAAGCTGCGTCAGAACTCTCAGAAATGTGCCTTTGGAGTGACTGCTGGGAAGCTGCTCGGTTTCATGATTACACAGAGAGGAATAGAAGTAGATCCGGGGAAGATTAAAGCCATCATGGAGATGCAACCACCAAGGACAGAAAAGAAAATTCAAGGAATCCTGGGAAGGATTCAATTTATCGGTCGTTTCATAGCTTAGTTGACAACCATTTGCGAGCCGATTTTCAAGCTACTAAAGAAAGATGTACCAATTAAGTGGAATAACGAATGTCAAGAGGCATTTGACACCATCAAGAGGTATTTGGGCAATCCACCAATGTTGGTTCCCCATGACAAGGTGAACCGTTATTACTCTAGTTAACGGTTACTGAAACCGCGATAGGAGCTATGTTAGCTCAATATCTTGAAGAATCATTGAAAGAAAATGCCATCTACTACCTCAGCAAGAAGATGACGGATTATGAAGTGAATTATAGTGCTTTAGAAAAGACATGCGTAGCATTGGTGTGGGCAACTCAAAAGCTTCGCCATTACATGATGTCTTTCCAAGTACTCTTAATTAATCGAATGGACCCATTGAAGTATCTGCTTGAAAAAGCCCGCTTTGTCTTATAAAATGGCGCGGTGGTTATTGTTATTTTCAGAATTTGACATTCAGTATGTATTGCAGAAATCAGTGAAAGGAAGAGCTATAGCAGAACATCTGGCAGAATGTGCTACTTCACTAGCAAGCAATGTCAATCACTAATTCCCAGATGAAGAAATCCTTGTGGTAGAGAAGAAGATATGGAAAGCGCACTTTGATGGAGCATCGAATAGGAAAGGATATGGCATAGGAGTTTGTTTGGAAATACTAGAAGATGTAATGATACCCATAGCAGTGAAGCTAAACTTTTAGGCCACCAATAACATTGTTGAATATGAGGCTTGTATTCTAGCTTTAGAATCAGCATTGGCCTTGGGAGTAGAAGAACTCGAAGTGTATGGGGATTTAGCTCTTATCATATGCCAAACTAGGGGAGAGTGGAAGACTAAAAATGAGAAGCTGTTGCTGTATCATGATTATCTAGAGACATTGGTGAAAGAATTTCGTCAAATAAAATTCTTTTACCTGTCAAGGTAAAAAAAAAAGTTTGCGGATGCCTTAGCCACTCTAGCATCCATGGCAGAGATTCCAATAGAAGGGGGAGTAGCACCGATGATTATTGAATCTAGAGAATAGCCCATCTACTGTTGTGCACTAAGGGAAGGAGAACCAAACGACTGAGCCGTGGTATCATGATATTCAGCAGTACTTAGAAAAAGGGGAGTATCAGCCAGAGGCATCCTACGTCGATCGAAGAACTTTGAGAAAGTTGGCTAGCCAGTTCATCTTGTGCAGTGGGAAGTTGTACAAAAGATCTTTTGACTGTGTCCATCTTTTATGCGTAAAAGAAGATGAAGCAGAGCGGATCATTCAGGAAATACATGAAGGGGCTGGGGCTTCACATATGAATGGGTATATACTCGCGAATAAGATTTTGAGATTGGGATACTATTGGTCTACCTTAGAAAGTGATTGTTGTAAACATGTCAAGAAATGCCATAAATGTCAAGTGTTTGCAAGTGGCAAGCATCAACCATCCATGCCACTCACTACAATGTCATCACCATGGCCATTTGCAACATGGGGCATTGACATCATCGGCAAAATCACTCCTACAGCCTCGAATGGGCACGAGTACATATTAGTGGCCATTGATTACTTTACCAAGTGGGTAGAAGCAGCATCGTAGAAGACTTTGAATGCCAAACAGGTTGCCAAGTTCATACAATGCATCATCATTTATCGGTATAGAGTGCCACGTGAGTTTATTTTAGATAATGGGGAACACTTTAGAAATGAAACCGAAGAGCTTCTTAAGAAATATGGTATAGTGCATCATCATTCCTCTCCTTATCGTCCGCAGACTAATGGAATAGTGGAGGCAATAAACAAAAATTTGAAGACGATTTTGAAGAAGATTACTGATACATAAAATGATTGGCATGAGAAGCTACCTTTGGCATTGTGGGATTATCGCATATCCATTAGGGCATCAACTGGGGTTACGCCTTATTCTTAGTGTATGGTATGGAAGCAGTGTTACCAATTGAATTGGAGATACCTTCAGTAAGAGTAGCTATGGAAAGGCAATTAGCAGAAGTCGATTGGATGAAGAGCAGATATGAACAGCTGTCGCTGATTGATGAGAAAAGGTTAAGGGCTCTATACCATGTTCAAGGATATTAAAGAAGGATAGCTAGAGCATTCAACAAAAGAGTAAAAAATAGGGGCTTAAAGAAAGGGGATTTGGTACTCAAAGAAATCAGAATGCCAATTCATGATCCAAGAGGGAAGTTCAAGCCAAGCTGGGTGGGACCCTACATCATCAAAGAGATATTAGCAGGTGGAGCCGTGCGTTTTATGGACATAGATGGGAATGAATTCTCTCAGCCTACCAACCTGGATCAATTGAAAAAGTATCATGTATATATATTAAAAAGAAAAAGCCAGCCAGGTAGAAAACCTGAAAAGGTTGCCTAGGCAAAAATTAGGGCAAGTACTTGCTAGGTAGAAAACCTGCAAAGGTTGCCTAGGCAAAAATTAGAGCGAAAAAAAAAATGCTTTTTTCAATTGATCCAATGAACTACAAGGACCTGATTCTCCAAGTATTCAAAATAAGTCGAAATTTTTTTAAAAGGAAATATTTAAAGGATGGAGATATGTAGGCAGCCCATAAAGTCACATTGGGTGCGGTCCAATTCTTTAAGGCAAAACAATTTAGTGTTTGATTTCAATTGTAATTGTTTGAAGTGATTTATTCAAAACTAAAAAGATGAAATTCTTTTATTCATGAAATGAAGAGAAACCTTTCAAAGGTCTATTACATGCCATATGATCCTAATCTTATTTATTATGAAAAAAAAATACAGAAAGCATGGGAAATATGTTTTAAAACTTTGTCAAATCTTTTGTTCCTTCCTTGAAGTTTCTTCAGAGTTGTCATCTCTCCCCCTCTTGTAAAGTACTACTTGCAAAGCGTTAGGTGGAAGTGACGAACTGTGAGACCCCAAAATTTTGAATAGTAAATTTTCTAATAGTAAATTTTCAATAGTAAATTTTCTTAATTATTATTATTTTATTTTATTTATTGCACACTTGGCATTTTGCCATTGGGCAATGAAATGTGCCATGTGGTCATCAATTAAGAAGGGTGCATGAGAATTTATGTACACCCTTGGGTGACATCTAAATGTGAATGGTGGGTAAATATGAATGGTGGATAAATGTGAATGGTGGGTATATATGAATGGTGGATGAATGAAAGAATGGTGGATGAATCTAAGAGTGGTAGTTAAATTTGAGAGTGGTAGATAAATTTGAGAATGGAAGATGAGAATGGTGGATGAATGTAAGAATGGTGGATAAATTTGAGAATGGAAGATGAGAATGGTGGATGAATGTAAGAATGGTGGATAAATTTGAGAATGGAAGATGAGTCATTTCTCTATAAATACCACATTTCAAATGCTAATGAATACACAAGTAGTACACAAGTAGTAGAGAAGAAAGAATTTAGAGAAAGAAAAGAGTGAGAAGTACTCTTGGAGTTGGCAAGGAGTAAGCACTTGAAGTTCAACATACACACAACCAAGGTAGAGTTCTACTATCTTACATATTTCATGTTGAGTTTGAAAGAAAATAATAGTGGGTTGGCATTTCCTATTCTTTTCTATCTTGATTTTAGCTTAATTGATGAGTTTATATCATGATTTGGTGAAATTGGGAGGTGTTTGTTTGCCTAGAAAGTTCTAGGAAAATTTAGAACAAATTGAGCTCCAAAATAGAGCATACTGTTTGGGTATTATTGACTTGGTTAGAGGCCGAATTGATCTAAACCTTCTTCATGAAAGTTGTAGGTCTTTCAATTAGCTTTCTAACGAATCCAACCTTGACTTATTTGGAATTTTGTGTGGAGAGTTATGATTGTTTTACTCAAACTAGTTTTTCAGCAAAAGATATTTTCGTTCAAAATAGAAATGCTACAGTAATTGCTTGTTTTGACTATGAAAATGTTGAAATTAGGCCATGGTTGTGAAATATGAAATTGTAGATCTTCGAGTTTTCTTTTCAGAACACTAAAGTTCATTAAATTTGGATAAATGAGCTAGAAGATACGGCCTAAACACTGAAAACTGTTTTTGGATGGGTTTAAATCATGACAATGAAATATGGGGATTTCAAATCTTGGATTTTTATATGAAAATGAAAAGCTGAAACTTTGGGACTATTTTTCCCATCAATTATATCAACTCAGGATCATGTGTATCAAATTTGGGAATTTTCCAATGAGTAGATTAATTTCTATAATTTTCTGAAGTTTAGAAATATTGAAACTTTGAAAATTTGTAGTATATTGTGTATATGTCCGAAAATTCTGAAATTTGAGTATATTGTAAAGCTTGAATTTATGGATTTTTAGAGACAAGAATCATGGAAAAAGACCTATGGATGAATGGAAATTTCTAGAGAGAGAAAGTTTCCTTGAAGCTTTAATAGTGACACAAGGTGTATTTTCATAGTTTATCGAAAAATTATGATTTTTACATATGTGGTATAGATTGATTTTATATGAATTTAGAACTTTGAATCACTTCAATTGGATGTGAATTGTGAGAGAAATTGAGAACCGAAGTTGCCGAAAAATCGGAAATTTTATTAACGAGCCTACTTGGGCATCATTTTTAAATATGTTCGGATGGGAGGTGTTATACACCACCATGATATTTTGAAAGCTTATATCACACAGATTCTATAACATCTTGAATCATCCAAATCGGATGAGTAACGAAGGAGTTATAAGTGTGCAAAGTTGGCCAAAAAGAATGGATTATTGTATAGAAAATACATGTGGATAGAAAATTAACTATCTTCCAAATTGTGAGTCTTTGGAAAATAGTTAATTTTCATGAATAATTGATTTTTATAAAATCATGATGATTAGTGAAAGACCTTGGAAATACAAGTTATGGAAATTATATTGGCATATATATAAACTGTTAATATATGCATGTGATATTTGTAAAGTTTATAACATGCTGTTATTATTATGAATAAAATGATGAAGCATGTTAATTGTTATGTATAAAATACATACTTGTGATATTTGCCATAATTATTGCACATAAAATTGGCATATGGCATGTGGTGATGATGTTATGAGAAAGTGACTGGGCTTAACAGTAAATTCCATACATCTCATAGTAACAATGTGTTTT
>JAESVK010032899.1:0-11847 GCA_017140935.1 Hamamelis virginiana | reverse complement strand
ATTTGAAAGAGGACTGAAAATCCTTGTGAAATAGAGTATTCTCACATTTTAAAAGTTTGTTTTAATATAGGAAAGATTAGTCCCAAAACAGTAGCTGAATTCATTGTTTTGTGAAAAACTGGGTTTTGTGTCTTTTCAAGAATTTATGATTTTGAGTTTTTAATTAATTCCTTCACTATAGGTTAATGATGATTAATCTATAATGCATATTAAAGTGTTAAATGCATGATAGGAATTATGAAACTAATTTCTCAAATTAAATTCTATTTATTTAAAACCCTAATTAAGTTAATTAGGAGTTTTACTTAAGAAAAGATGCTTTTATTTTCATATGAGATATGATGATTTTATTTTAAATGAGATTTAAAAGATTGGTATTATTGTTATAAGATAATAATAATAATATTGAATTTAATTAATTAAATGTCATTGCCATCATTGCCTTTCTTTTATTGTTGTCTTTATTTATGCAATGAGTTTGTGTAAATATAAATGGATAATTATGGACTTAAGACCAATTAAATGAGATGTGATTGGCCGCATTAGATGTGTATGGATTATTTTAAGGGTTGTATTTAAAGTTGTTTAAATTTAGTGATGTAATTATTTTGGGGCTTGCATGCCTCTTTCCCTCTCAATTCCTATGTATCCCCTATCTCCTTAATCCCCTTCTTTCTTTTATTTTAAATGTAATATTGAATACTTGGTGGAGCATGGTGGACTTGAGGTGCATGGTGGAGTTTTGTACGAGAGAAAAAGGCAAGTACTTAAGAAGGACTTGGCAAGGACTTCAAATCTTTTAGTCTTGATGTAATAGTTACATAGTTTTAATTACGATCACCTAACCCTCATTATAGACCTAGGGTTCATCTTTTTGGCTCAAAGAATGAACCCACCCTAAAGTCCATAATTATTCCAAGGCCCATTAATATATGAGATGTATGCTTGGTAGGGGGCCTTGACCTAATTTTTTATATGTTCAAGATGAATCCACCATAGCCTCTAGGAGGACAGTGGGAGGATAATCAAGAACTAATAATAAAGCTTGGTCTAAACATTATATGTATGTTTGATATATATGTGATGCATGTGATGTATGTTTATTTTAAATGAGACCTCCTTTTTCCAAAACCCCTTTTAATTCAAAATTGAGTTGTAAGGAAGAGGCCTTGGGCTTTATCCTAGCCTCCCATCATTACATGATAGGTGGATTCTTGAGGTGGATGTGTTTGGCTGCAGATATGCGGGAACATGTTCATCCTGAGGGTTCATACTGTCTTGTTTTAATATTGGATATCATAAGGTGCGATAATGGTGTATCCCAAGAACCTGCTATGTGAGGGGTACAACATTCAATTGACCATACTTATGCGAATGATGGGTGTGACTTAACTAAAGAGTACTATCCAAGAACCTATTATGTGAGGATACTACAATTTAGAGGCTAAAGGATGATTGGAACTTGCTTTAGAAGCATTAGGATAAGAGTTATCCACTCATTAAGGGTTAGTATCCAAGAACTTATTATGTGAGGCTACTAATTTTTAATGGGACCCCAATCCCTACTATGGAAAATTCAGATGATGAAATTCCCGAGTCTCATCTAAGGGAGTATGAGATTTGAATAAAATAGTGGGAGGTACCATAAGACTTAGAAACCAATAGGTATTTATGTTTTGAATAATATGAAATTTACTGTTATTATTTTCTGTTGTAGATGGCTCCATTAAACCCCTTATCTAGAATCCTTGATGACAATCGCTTAACTGGTCCTAAACTTTCAAGACTGGTTTGAGAAACCTGGTCTTAGCCGCTGACAAAATAGACTACGTGGTCAATACCCCTTGCCCCAATGCTTTGTCATAAGGGGGCATATTAGGAGAAGAAAGACACTTATAGTAAGTGGCTTAATGATGATGTAAGGTACATCAGAGGGAAATTTATGGTTCACAAAACAGAATTGTAAAGTACAATCCAGTTAGTGGACTCTTCTCCTATAAGATGATGTATGGGACATCTGTTAATGAGCTCTGCCTCATGATGATCCAGAACATTCATTCATTGTATGATCTTAAGTGTTAGGATCACTGATAACAAAAAGGGCATTGACATCTTGCTTTATTCCCTTCCTGCAAGTCACAAGTAATTCATCATAATCTTCCCTCACTGATTTGATGAATATACTAATGAGTGTTAGGAGACCTTGAAAAAGGAACCCAAAGGGAATGTTTTGGCTTTCAATGAAATTTTCACTTCTAAGACCGAACCTAAGGGCAAGGGAAAGAAGAAGAAGTTTCATAACAAACCAAAAAGAAGCATTAAGAAAGAGAAGTCTAAAGGAAAGAGTTTCAAGTGCGGATCACTGGAAGAGAAACTGTAAGAAGTACCTAGTTTGAAGAATGGTTCTTCTAATGGTACGTCCTATGCTTTATTCATTTACTAATTAAGAATTAGTATTATTCTGCTTATGGTATCCGATACCTAATTGTGCTTTCTTATACAATGCGATTGTATGTAGAAGACAAGGGGAAGCAGAAGATCAAGTGAATATCAAGCGTTCTTTGTTTGGAAATGAATCAACAGTTGATACATTTAACATAGAAGCTTGATACTTGATTAGTTTATTTAGAGTTCATAGAATCTTTATTAAAATTGCCAATTGTTTTAATACTTCTTAATTGAGGTTTTATTTAAAACAGTTAATCTATAATATTAGATATTTTGGATTAATTCTGGCAATTGATTTAAAGTTCTATACTCTTTATGAATACTTTGAATAAATGCATAAAATAATATATAAGGATTCAACTCCAAGGATCACATTAATAAATGAATTTTGATTCATTAATGTGAACCGATCACCTTATTTTATAAGGAGATCAAAAGGATAATACATGAGATGTATAAACCTTACATTTAGTTTGAAATACTTCATATCTATTTTGAATATTTGAAAGTGTTCAAATGATTCAAAACTATGAATATTTGAAGAGTTCAAATTATTCATTTGAAGTAAAGCTAAAAAGAAAATATTGAGAATATTTTAGTTGAATCATTTATATAAAAATGACCTTAAATATGTTAAACGTTGTAGTTTAAAGATTTATTTTAAATATGAGATATTTCAAATAAACCTTGAAAGCTATGCTTTCTTTAAAGAGTTATTAGAAAGCAATGTTTCCATAATGGTTGAGAACCATTCCTTTATGAAACATTATAAGGGAATTTATATTATTAAAGAGTTTAATAAATAAATACCTTGTTTCAAAAAGGACTAGTGGGAGCAATAAAGTCATCATTCATTCTCAGCTTCCTTTATTAAAGTACATACTTTAAATACTAAGTGTAGTATCATGAATTCCATAAGAGTTATAGGAATTCTAATCTCTCAAAAATGTTGATTTTATGAGGGATTATATATGAGTTTAATATTTGAGAAATATGGAATCTCATAAAAGATTATGTACTTAATATCATTAATGCTACAAAAGTTGTTGGCAGATATTGGAATTATTCAGAATAGTGATCCTGAATAAAAGTAAGTATATTCTTAAGTAAATTAAGATTGTGATACTTACATAAATAAAGGAATCTAAAAGGATGCCATTTACAAGTTGCCTAAAAGAATGCCTAGTATATACTGTTCTCTACCAAAAACATAGGTCTCATTTACTAGACATCAGAGTTGGCAGCAGAATTATAGTTTAATTACTATTATTGAAAATAATAAAGATGCAAAGTTTGTTTGCATAGGATCTCCATTGCCATAACATCTATGGGAGTTATAAAGCCTTGTCTTTCGAAGACTAGTATAAGATACTATGGTGATTGGCTTTAGTGCAAGTGGGAGATTGTTAGAGGTATGCCCTAAAACCAATCCTAAAGTGCATATCTATTTCATATTAGGATAAGAAGGTACTGCTTATCGTTTGTATGTTTAAATATATATACGATAATGTCCATGAATAAATGATAAGAGAAATGTGTATCTCAAGTTTGTTGAGATATGAAGACTCATATTTCTCATATACATTTATTCTTAAAGTGTTCCTGCTCATAGGTTTATTAAAGAGGACATTTATTAAACCGGCAAGAGTGGCACAGATTTAAACTAACTCCAATGGGAGGATAGGTAGTCTTTCCTATCAGTGTAGAGACACTTAGGTTAATCTGTGGGTGCATATTAGAGAATATGTACACTGAACTTGATCTACTAGAATATTCCTATGGATATTAAGTTAAAGGAATATTCTTATGTTACGTCCATTTGGTAATCCTAAGACCTGAGACACCATGGATGTCTTGTGCCTGAGTTATTAGGGTTTGATAGTGTTTTATACAGCCTTGATCTTAAGGTTGTAGTCAGCACTCATTGGCTCTAATAGGTCTTGCATGAAGGCATATGAGTGGTCAATAAGGAATCATCACTCTCAATGTTATGAGAGAGAATGTCAGGGTCAGTTCTTAACTATAACTCTCAATGTGAATCTCTGGCCAGAGTGATAGATGAAATATGAAAGAGTTTCATAGGGTTCATCTTATTGAGATTATAATTTGAGGAACATATGACAAGAAAGTTAAGATAGGGTTTTGACTTGTATCCATACCCTAAATATCTTAACTGTGACATTAGGGGATGAAGGATTAAGTAACAAGAAGGGTTCACATAGTTTTACTATTCACCCAAACCTAGGGCATGTCATGACACATTGCTAGACGTCACTCATGACCAGTGAAAGCCTATTGATAAGTGTTATCAATGAGGGCATAATTGGAAAAGTTTCAATTAAACCTTTAAATAGAAAGTTTCTATTTTAGGAGACATGGAGATGTCCCTAGTCACTGCTAGGTTGGGGTGAACCCAATGGGTCACACACAAACAAAGAGTATAAGAGAGTCTCTTGAATTAAAGAGAGAGAAGGGAATTTCCTAAAATTAATTCTATTAATAACCTTGTGTTATATAAAGAATTAAGTTATATATTAATTAGTAATATATAATGAGAATTAAGTTACTCTTGGAAATAAGTATTAAATAGAAACCCTAGGGGTTTTCTATAAATACTAGTTGATGAGACAAGCTAGCACTAAGCCTCCCATCATCAAATTAGAGAAAGAGTTTCTCCCCTCTCCCAAGCTTGATTCTTCCATTGTAGAGAAGTTTCAAGGATTCAAGCGATCTTGTATTCGTGTGGATACCGTTGGAGACTTCATCGCGTTGAAGTTCAAGATCAAGGATTGCAAATCGAAAGGCGAATCAAGTAAGATTTATTTATGTTTGATAAATTTATATGCTTGTATGTAAATCAAATGTCCCTGTGCTTGTTTGATTCTTGGTTAGGATCATTCGATGATGGAATCATCAATTTAAAAAGTTTTATTTTGTCTTCCGCTGCGATTCCATGTTTTTCGATCGATTCCTTTCAAAAGTCACTAGCATCACACATAATTTCAAAGGGCAAGTTCCAGTCGGGTGCTTGCATGATAGGAGGTGAAGTTAGCATCTCTTTCAATTTACAAAAAGCAACCTCACAGTCATGCCCCCACTCAAAAGGGACATCCTTGCCTAGGAGTTTACACAAAGGTCGTGCAATGCTACTAAAACCTTTAATGAACCTCCTATAAAAACCCGCGTGACCTAGAAATGACCGCACATCTTTCACACTCTTAGGGGAAGGAAGTTTTGAAATTAACTCAACTTTGGCTTTATCAACCTCTATCCCCCTAGAAGACACTATATGCCCAAGGACTATTCCCTGTGTCACCATAAATTGACACTTCTCCCAATTCAACACCAGGTTTGTCTCCTCACATCTTTCTAGAACCTTAGATAGGTTCTCCAAGCAACTATCAAAAGAATCCCCAAAAACCGAGAAGTAATCCATGAAAACCTCTACGATTTTCTCCACCATGTCACTAAATAACCCTGTCATGCATCTCTGGAAGGTACCAGGAGCATTGCATAAACCAAAAGGCATTTTCCTAAAAGCAAATGTCCCAAAGGGACATGTGAAAGTAGTCTTTTCTTGATCCTCTAAGGAAACCTCTATTTGGTTATAGCCCGAATACCCATCTAGGAAACAATAGAAAGCATGTCCCGCAACTCTCTCTAGGATTTGGTCAATGAAGGGTAAGGGGAAGTGGTCTTTCCTAGTGGATGAATTTAACTTTCTGTAGTCAATGCACACTCGCCACCCCGTGGTGACTCGTGTGGGAATCAATTCACCCTCTTCATTCTCTACCACAGTAATGCCCGATTTCTTGGGCACCACTTGGATAGGACTCACCCACTTGCTATCCGCTATAGGATAGATTATCCCCACATCCAACAACTTCAGAACCTCCTTTCGCACTACCTCTTTCATTATGGGGTTCAATCTCCTTTGAGGTTGGCGTGAAGGTTTGACATCATCCTCAAGATAAATCCTATGAGTGCAAAGAGAGGGACTAATTCCCTTGAGGTCGGCAATGGACCAACCTATGGCACTTTTGTGAGCTCTAAGCACCTCTAACAATTTAAGCTCTTGGTCAATCTCTAAGTGAGAAGAAATGACCACGGGATAAGTCTCATTGTCACCTAGGTACACATATTTCAATTCTACGGGCAAGGGTTTCAACTCTAATTCCGGTGGTTGGATACTTGATGGGACAAGACTTTTCTCAATGGGTGGCAATGCTTCGAAGCGAGGCACCCACCCATTCACTTTCATAACTTCCTCTTTATTGAGCATGGAGTATAGAAACTCCATCTCATCACTCACTTCAAATTCTTCAACATTTTCACTCACCATACATGACTGTAATGGATCATCATGGGCGGATAGATCCCATTGGTGCTGGACTAGAGTATCAATTCTACTAACTTCTTTCACCTCATCATCCATGTCCTCCCCCACTTCCTTCATCAAATTGAAAATATTTAGATTTACAGTCATGTTCCCAAAGGTAATGGTCATCAAGCCACTCCTACATTGAATCAAGGCATCAGCTGTGGCCAAGAAAGGCCTACCAAGAATCACAGGGAATTGACTCCCTTGATCTACCACAGGATGGGTCTCTAACACCACAAAATCCACGGGGAAATAGAATTTATCAACTTGCACTAGCACATCTTTCACTACTCCCCTAGGTATCTTAACACTCATGTCAGCTAATTGAAGTTTGATTCCAGTTGACTCAAGTTCTCCCAACCCCAATTCCACATACACAGAATATGGCAACAAATTGACACTCGCCCCCAAGTCTACTAAAGCTCTACCCACTTTGGAACTTCCTATGGTTATTTCAATGGTAGGGGTCCCGGGGTCTTTGTATTTACGGGGCAAGGTATTTTGCAAGAGAGATGTGGATTGTTCGGTCATAAACACTTCCTTATGCACACCCAAATTTCTTTTCACTGTACACAAATCTTTCAAGAACTTTGCATACGAGGGCACCTGTTTAATAGCATCCAACAAAGGTATGTTGACTTTCACCTGTTTAAACAATTCAAAAATTTCAGCATGATTGGTCAATTTCTTAGGTGCCCTAAGTCTTTGGGGAAAAGGGGCGGCAGGAATAAATTTAGCCCTCTCTTGGCTTGAACCAACCTCAACGCCACTTGGTTTGGGAATGCTAGGCTCATTTTCAATTTCTTTCTCATCCCCCTTAGATTCCTTTTGTAAATTTTGAGAAACTTCTTTGTTGGAATCCTTGGGTGGGATGGTTTTATCAATGATCTTTCCACTTCGAAGAGTGGTGATGGCCTTTGCATGTTCATGGTTCCCTTCATTGGGATTTGAGGATCCAATGCTATGTTGACCTTGTGGATTTTGCACGGGTTGAGAGGGAAACTTTCCCTTCTCTTGTTGGAGTGCACCCAAGGTAGTGGTCAACTTAGTCAATTGGGTTCTCATATCCCCTATGGCTTGATTGGTTTGAGCTTGACCTTGCACGAGTTGTGCAATCACATCATCATAATTTCTCTTGTGGGGTGGTAGGTATGAGTTAACCGGTGGTGGACCAAAATTTTGGTTAGGGTTTGATGGGAACCCTTGACCTTGGTAGTTGGGACCTTGACCTTGATTTTGAAAACCTTGGTTTTGAAAATTTTGATTTTGAATATTTTGATTTGGAGAACCTTGGTTACTTTGAAAGGGATTTGGATTTGGGTTGCTTTGACTTGAGGAAGCATTTCCTCCATCACTCTTCCAACTAAAATTGGGGTGTTTACTCCACCCCGGATTGTAAGTTTCAGAAAATGGAGAGTTGAAGGGCTTCCTTTGGTAGTTGAGAGCATTAGCTTGCTCAATTTGAATGGCTCCCTTAACTTGGGGAAGGTTAGGGCAATCATGGGTGGAATGAGTGGGATCATCGCAAATGATGCACAAGTCCTCCATCCTAGGTCCCGTAGGTGCCGTAGGCACTTTGGGTACGGTGCTCACCTCACTCACTTTTTGTAGCTCTATGGCCTCTAACTTCCTAGTCAAGCTAGCTATTTTGGCTTGGAGGTCATCATTATCCTTCACATGATGTTTTCCTCCTCCAACGGGTACACTTTGCACTCTAGCGGCATCAAGAGAGGAATTTGTCTCCCAATTCCGGGCGTTCTCCGCTATTGAATCAAAACATTGTATGGCCTCTTCAGGGCTCTTCTCATAAAACTGTCCCCCACTCATCATTTGGATATACTGCTTGTTTTCCAAAGAGAGACCTTGATGAAAATAGCCAATGATTTGGCCTATATCCAAACCATGATGAGGGATAGCATTGAGAAGCTCTTTATATCTTTCCCATACAGTTGCAAAAGATTCACCCGGTTTTTCAGAAAAGTTTTGGATTGCTCTCAAAAGTGCATTAGTGCGCCCCGGAGGGAAAAATTTATCAAGGAATATGCGTTGCATATCACTCCAATTGTGGATGGAATTAGGGGTAAGAGAATGAAACCATATTTTCGCTTTGTCCTTAAGAGAGAAAGGGAATAAAACCAAGCATATGATATGTATAGGCGATCCTGTAGAAAGGAACGCGCTACACACATCCTCAAAGTCTCTCATGTATGTATAGGGATTCTCAGAATCGAACCCTCTATATTCAGGGAGAAGACGAATCATCTCCGGTCTCATGGGAAAGTTATGGGCCTCTTGAGGTAGGCAAATACATGAGGGTGTGGTGGTTCTTGTAGGTCTCAAAATCTCCCTAAGAGTCCTCCCTAAATTAGCCAAAGGGACAGGGGGTTCTCTATATGGTTGAGCATGAGGATTAGGATTCCCCCTTCCCACCGCCAGGGTTGCCGGCGGTACAACACCATCTCCTTGTCTCGGAGGGTCATAAGGTCTTTGAGGGTCATGAGGCAACCCTTGATCATTTGGATTTATAGGAAAATGTTGATTTTCGGTGTGCTCCATTGAAGGAGTGGAAGGTAAGTGAAATAGACGTCTTGCTATTGGATTTCTTGGAGCTTGTTGAGGTGTAATTCTTACAAGTCGGTGGTGCTCATCACGAATCCACACCGACATGCACTAATTTTACCCCAACCAAAATATTCACAACAATTATGTACATCAAGAATTTTTGCATAAATTAAAAGAAGGAAAAGAACTTACCGGATTTGCAATGTAATTGCAAATTACCACTAGCTCTCTTCGAATCAAATTAGAACGCTCGCCATTCCCCGGCAACGGCGCCAATTGCTTGAACTTAAAAATATGATGTGCGCAATAGACTCCCAAGCGTAGGAATCCACCGGTCGTCAAGCAATAATTTCTAGGAGTCCCTAGGTCATGTCCACAGGGAGTGGAATAGGTTCTACTCGATTCTTAGGTCTTGCTACCCAATAAATGCAAAAAATGTAAAACATGGGGGTTTGTTTGTTGTGAAAGATTTGTGCCAAATTAATGGCAATTTGAGAATGAAAACTTGATGAATGAAGGGGATGGGTCCTATGGGTTCATTCTTACCAAGCCTTTGATAAATGAGCTCTCAAACAAAACTCAACCAAGATTCCATTTACTCTATGGTCTTGGTTGGAGGATTTGACAATAAAGGCTTAAATAAAGTGAAATAAATGATAGAATAAAGTTCAAAACTCTCTTGGGCATTTTCACAAACAAGTAATTTGCATATGTGCTCATAAACCAAACACAACGAGCTTAACTAGTCATAAAATGGTCATGAATATGAAATTACAAGGATTCAAAAGATGAGAGAGTGTTTAAACTTCATTCCAATGATATTTGAAAGCTTTTGAGATGAGAGAGCATCATTTACCTAGGGCTTGGAGAAGAAATCCACCATAGAACCCACCTTTGGGTGATTAGCTAGCCATACATAGGAGTAAATGCACAAAGAAGGACAATAAATGCATAAAAGCTGAAATAAATACTTCTATATTACTTAAAAGATGAAAATACAAAGTCTTTAAACCAAAAGTAGGATGAAAACAACTAAACTATGGATTACAAGTGAAATAAAGCAAGAACTAACTAAATCTAACATAAACCAAGTGATTAAACTAAGGATTAACTAACCTAGAAGAAAATCTAAGAGAGAAATTAAAAGCCCTAGAAAATCTATGGAGAAAACCTAAGAGAGGGAGAAAAACTAGAGAGAGAAACGTAAATGTGGGTATATCCTCCCAATTTCCACGGCTGCTGGGTAAAAACCCCCATTCCTTGCTTGAGGTTATCATAAAGTTGGAAGGAATTACAAGTTTGCCACCGAAAAGTGAAAAACAGAAATCTGCTGCGCGGGCCCTCTACTACCGGTAGTAAGTTCACTACCGGTTGAAAAGCTTACTGGATCCCTGCTTGAATTCCCTGATAAATCCCATTACTGGTAGTAAGGATCTACTTCTGGTAGTGAGGAACAACTTGAGCCAAAAAGCTTCGATTTGCTTCCGAACTTCACTAAGCTCAATCCACTAATGCTTCAATACTTTGCCACAAAACGGATCACCGAAAAGGAGGGCCTTCAACCCACTCTTTGACAACAAAAACCTATAAAACACTAAAAAGCAATCATTAAATCAAATGCAACAAAAAAAATGATATTTGAGTTAAAATGTATGACAAAATGGGGATAAAAGTAATGCTAAATATGTAATTTATGATGCTAATCACTGTACTCATATTGGTCACGTTCAGTGTACTTGTTCTCTAACAAGCACCCACAGGTTTACTATAGTGTCTCTACACAGATGGCTTGAGACTTACCATCCTCCCATTGGAGCTAGTATAACCTGAGCTAATCTTAATGGTTTATTATCGCCCAAATAAATAAACCTATGATCAGGAACATATCTAGAATAGATGTTCTTGAGAATCATATGTCTCTCTATCTCAACACTTGAGATACAATTCTCTATCATACTATTCAAGGACATTATCATGAACAGTTATAAATAACACAAGTTTACATGATAATATTAAAGCCATTCTATAGATGAATAAGATTCATACAATAACATAAATGAAATAAAGTTCCCTAAGTACAACCTACTAATTGGTTTTAGGGCACACTTCTAACAGCTCCAACACTCTAGCAAGTTCTTAAGCCTTCCCTTGCATGCCACCACTTTTTAGAATGTTCTTGAACTTCCTTTGTATGCCACAACCTTCTAGAAACTTCCAAGACTATCTCCAATATTCTAGAAGGTTCCAAAGTATTCTAGAACAATCTAGATAATTCTCGAAGCTTCTCTTGTCTTCTAAAAAGTTCCAGAAGGTTCTAGAACATTCCTAAAATGTGTAGGGCATTCTAGGCTTTTCTAGAAAGTTCCAAGAATGCCTTTCCCTCAAATTACATTTTCTTTATGCAAAATGTGATGTGCGCAATAGACTCCCAAGCGTAGGAATCCACCGGTCGTCAA
>JAESVK010032881.1:0-12464 GCA_017140935.1 Hamamelis virginiana | reverse complement strand
GGGACGTAGGTTAATTACTATTGGTTGTTTGGTTGCTTGAGCCCGGGCTGTGGGCTTTTTCTGCTGTTTGTTCTGGTTTGGTTCTTGGTTTTTGTCTGTTTTTAGGCAGGTTCTTCTGTTTTTTATCCCTTTTTTAGGGGAGGTGCTGTCCGTTTTTCCGCAGGTTTTTGTGGCATCGGTCTCCTTCTTTGTTTCTTTGGGGTTTTTGCCCTCTCTGTTTTAATAAATTATTAATTATCCAAAAAAAAAAAACAAAAAAAAACAAAAAAAAAAAGACTATACACATGAGCAGCTTTTGAGATACAAATAGAATTCCATAAGCTGTACTCATATTGGTCACGTTCGGTGTACTTATTCTCTAACAAGCACCCACAGGTTTACTATAGTGTCTCTACACAGATGGTTCAAGACTCACCATCCTCCCATGGAGCTAGTATAACCTGAGCTAATCTTAACGGTTTATAATCGTCTAAATATATAAACCTATGATCAGGAACTAATTTAGGATAGATGTACTTGAAAGTTATAAGTCTCTCTATCTCAACACTTGAGATATAACTCTTTATCATACTATCCAAGGACTTTATCATGAACAGTAATTAAACACAAGTTTACGTGATAAAATTAGCCATATCATAAATGAATAATGTTTCATACAAGATAATATAATGAAATATAAAACCCTAAATTCAACTTAACAATTGGTTTTAGGGAACATATCTAACAATTCAGGCATGGTTATTAAGTCAAACCATATCTTAACAACTTGTTATATGTTCTACAAAATATAACTCTCAACAAAATGAACTCATGAAACACTTTCACAGTTCACCTATCACTATGGCCATGGATTTCACACTGAGAATTATCTTTGTGAACGAACCTTGACATTCTCTCTCATCAAAGATGAAAGTGATGATTCCTTCTTGCGCACTCATTTACCTTCATACATAACCCTACTAGAGCCAATGAGTACCGATTACACCCTTGTGGTTAAGGATGTACGAGATACTATCAAACTCAAGTGACCTATGCATAAGATAACTATGGTGCCTCAGGTCTAAGAATTACCAAATTAATGGTCATAACAAAAGAATATTCTTTTGACTAATCTCCATAAGAATATTCTCGCAGATCATGTTCAGTGTACATATTCTCTAATATGCACCCAGATTAACTATAGTGTCACTACACCGATAGGAAAGACTACCTATCCTCCCATTTGAGCCAGTTTAAATTTGTGCTACTCTTAACGGTTTATTAAATATCCACTTTAATAAACCTATGAGTAGGTAGTTTGCAGTTGTGTTGTGCTTGCTAGCACGCGGGTCCATCATATGTGTGTGGAAGTGCATATGGGGTTGCTTTCCTAGTGGAGGACAGCCCACATTTCGTGTGATGTTGGATGTAGTTTATGGAGCCATGTGCTGCTGCAGAAAGTTGTATTCTCCATTTTTTTATTGCATTTCCATCATTCTTGGTTCCGGACAATGCATTTCTTATGGGTTTTCGTATTGTAGTGGGTGTTTCCCACGTGTATATTTTTTGTCCTTTTCAGCTCACGGGTTTTCATGCATGCTATGATTTGGGCTATTGGCTGATTTGTCTCTTTTCTTTCGTGTGTGGCAACTGAAGGTTTGATCTCCTGCAGATTTGTGTGCGATCCCTTGTTGGGTTTTCGTGCTTTTGTATCACTGCTGTTTGCTTGCAGCAGTGTACTCGGGTTCCGCGTGCTTCTCGGGCTTCATCTTTGCTTGGAGATGTGCTGTCTCGGCTTTCCTCCATTGCTATGTCGGGCATCATTTTGCAGTAGCTACTGTAGCTACAGTATCGAAGGTTTTGTTCGTGTGGATACATGCTTTTTAAGGATCACATGTTTTTTTTTTTTTTTTTTTTTTTTTTTTTTTGGATAATTAAGAATATATTACCAAAAAACAAGATATTACAAAGAGGATCAAACCAAAAGCTCAACTCAAAGGAAGAGCAAAACAAAAGCCCAAACCGAAAGGAAAGGAGCTACCAACAACGAGCCTAAAAAATAAACAAAAAGACTAAGGCTCAAACAAACCAAAAGAAATCAAGACTTTCCCCTAGCATTTTTGAGAATATGAACCTTCTCTTTAAGCTTCTTTCTAAGGGAATCTCTTGACAAAGGAACACTATCAGAAATAGCTTCATCAACACCATCAAGAATGCTATACATATTATTTGTAGTGTTCAGATTGGAGTCATTCACCACATCCTTAGAACTAGCCACCTTGTGCTTTGAAGAGGGAATCACTTGCCAATTATCATTACAAGCTTTAGCTTCAACACTTTCAACACTTTTCTGAGGCTCTTTTTTCCTCCATTCCTTCACAAAACTAGCCACCTTTGGAGTGGACTGCGGACACCTTTGAGAGGGGTGACCAAAGACATTACATTTCTCACAACGCAGGGGTCTCCAAGGAAGCTCAATCCCAATCTCCACAAAATCACCACTACCAACCCTTAATTTCAAGAATTTAGGAATGTCTTTACTTGCATCAATCTCAATACACACTCGAGCAAAATTTGCTCTACTTCCATTGGCAGTATACGCATCCATAAAGAGAGGGCACCCGAGAATGCTGCCCATAAATTCCATACCCTTAGGAGACTGTAAAATAAGAGGGACATTAAGGAATTTAACCCAAACCGGGATACTAGAAAAACTAGATTTCTTCAACTCCATTCCCGGATACCATTGTTTTAGCACCATATATCTTCCAGCAATATAGTAAGGGCCCTTATTCAAAATCCTATCAAGAGCTTCAGAATTTTTTGCTTTAAAAAGGAAAAAACTAGAATCAAATTTAAGGATTTCAGTGATATCCTCTCCCCAAACACGAGCAGCCCAACTACTTACCAAAGAGTAAGGGAGGTTCTTATCAAGAACATACCCTACAACCGATAAATCCCACAATTTCTGACCTTCAGCAAGGACTAATTCAGGCACTTCATAGAAATCATCCTTAATTTGCCCTGAGTCCATTTTTGACAGCTTGAGCAAATGAGCTTGACTTGCCGGATTATTAGTAAGGCTATTCCATGGGCGAGACAAAGGAGTAGGCTGAGAAATTCCATTACTGGCACGAGCAGAGGCACGAGACTCAAGGGGAGGAAAAGTACTGTGCGATATGTGAGAAGAAATGAACAGTACTGTGCGAGATTTAGCCCTAAATATTAATAATTCTCGAAGTTGGATCGATCCAAGTGGGGTCTGGATCGATCCGCTAAGCCTAAACACAAGACAAGTAGAATGAAAAACTACTCTGGATCGATCCAAGTTGGGTCTGGATCGATCCAATTTGACTATACAGAATGCATGTTTTGTGCCAAATTGATTTGGATCGATTCAGGACAGGGCTGGATCGATCCAAGAACCTTCAATTGAACTTGATGGAATACGATATGCACTCTGGATCGATCCAGATCATGGGTGGATCGATCCACTCTGTGAGAAACACACTGAAAGCATCTTTTTCACTGAAAAATTCCAGGTATGGACACTAGGATGAAAGTATAATTATAATATGATGAACAAGAGGCATTTCAAAACTCAATTCGAGCAGGGAATAAAACCTATTGACACATCATATTTGAAAGATTTATAGACCATGATACAGACTAAAAATAAACTGAGAATTTAAGCTACAAACATGATGAAAAGCATGGATATGATAATACAAAGATTACCACCAACATGCATAATGGATATCATCACAAGATTGAAGATTGTAATATGAGAATCCAAAGTAGTGAGTGTGTGCAATGGTAAGATCAATTCATATCCATGTATAAATTATATGATGTAGACTCAAAATGATTTTGAAAATTATGCAATGATTGTTAACATAAAAGTCAAACCAAGTAGATAAGCACAACTAATTCCTCATCAAGATATCAAAAAGCTGAATAAAGGAATTCCAGAGAAGACAATTGAAGATCATGTAACAAGATAATCAAGTATTTTAGTGAGATCTTTTGAAGATAAGCATTACAGCTCTTCAAGACAAGATTTCAAGCCACAGAATTTGAAAGAAGATCAATTCTCTTCTTTAATTTAATTTGATTTCAAGTCAATGGATTTGAAAAAAGATCAATTCTCTTCTTCAATTCATGATGATATTTCTTTTTCATTTGGAATATGAGGCAAATTTAACCATGACCCACACTTGTTGGGTATGAAGGTATTGAATGAGAATTCCCATAACCCAAGATGATGTAGATACTTGAAGAGAAGGTAGTAAAGTCTACTTATAGGTCAATCTATATCACAAATACATGGAATAATGATCATCACATTTGACTTCAAACATCATGAAAGTTATATCATAGAATCAACATAATCAAAACCAATAGTGCAAGAGATTTTCAGATTCAATCACATTGAACAACATACAATAGAGAGATGATATAAAATGCACATGATAAAACCTAGATCAACTCATATCCAATTTGATTATCATGCAAGTATCCTACATTCCAGTAACCTCAATCAATCATACAAATCCCCAATGTTGTTCTCAAGTATTCAAATCTGACATTATCAAGAGGTTTTGTGAGAAGATCAGCAAGTTTTTTTTTTGGATAATTAGATCAGCAAGTTGATTTGTAGATGATACAAATTGCATAGAAAGCACTTTATTTTCAACCAAGTCTCTTATGAAATGATGTCTTATGTCAATATGTTTGGTTCTAGAGTGTTGAACAGGATTTTTGGAAATATTGATTGCACTCTCATTATCACAAAATACAACTAAACTTGAATCCTTGACTCCATAATCACTCAACATTTGCTTCATCCACAAAAGTTGTGCACAACATGCACCAGCAGCAATGTATTCAGCTTCAGCTGTTGACAAAGCAATGGAATTTTGTTTCTTACTGTGCCAAAACACCAAGGAATTTCCAACATAAAAGCAACCTCCAGAGGTGCTTTTCCTGTCAGCCACATTTCCAGCCCAGTTGGCATCGGAATATGCAGCAAGATTAAGATTGGTATCCCTTGAATACCAAAGACCATAACCCTGTGTGCCACTCACATAGCGAATGATTCACTTGACAGCATGAAGATGAGACTCTTTAGGATTGGATTAGAATCTAGCACAAACTCCAACACTATAAGAAATGTCAGGCCTACTTGCTGTAAGGTATAGCAAGCTGCCTATCATACTACGAAATAAGGTTTGACCGACATCCTTTCCATTTTCATCCTTGAAAAGTTTTGTGCTAGTGCTCATTGGTGACCTAGCATGTTTAGCATTTTCAAGCCCAAACTTTTTGACAAGTTCCTTTGCATATTTGGATTGGGAAACAAATATCCCATCATCCATTTGTCTAACTTGCAGCCCTAGGAAGTAAGTCAATTCACCAACCATACTCATTTCAAACTCTCTTTTCATTTCTTCAAAAAAACTATGAGCAAGTGTATTCAAAGTTGAACCAAAAAAAAAAAAAATTAATTATCCAAAAAAAAAAGTTGAACCAAAAACAATATCATCAACATACACTTGAGCAACAACAATTGACCCTTTCTTTTTTTTTTTGGATAATTAACACCATAATTTACACAATTGACCCTTTCACAGATTTGATAAACAAAGTTTTATCAACACTTCCTCTAATGAAACCCCTTTCTAGAAGATATGAAGTCAATCTCTCATACCAAGCTCTTGGAGCTTGTTTGAGACCATATAAGGCTTTCTTCAGCTTGTAGACATGAGTGGGATGATGTGGATCTTCAAACCCTTTAGGTTGTTCCACAAACAATTCTTCTTGAAGGAATCATTCAAAAATGCACTTTTTACATCCATTTGGAATAGAGTGAAATTGAGATGGCATGCAACAGATAATAACAAGCGAACATACTCGAGCCTAGCAACAGGAGCAAAAGTTTCATCAAAATCTATACCCTCTTCCTGAGTATAACCCTGTGCAACAAGTCTAGCCTTGTTTCTAACAATGACACCAGATTCATCAGTCTTATTTTTAAAGATCCATTTAGTTCCAATGACATTCTTATTTGATGGTCTAGGAACTAAATCCCAAACATCATTCTTGACGAACTGATGAAGCTCTTCTTGCATGGCAATAACCCATTCCTCATCAAGTAAGGCTTCTTTGACATTTTTGGGTTCAATTTTAGAAGTATAACTCAGAAATGTCATCTCATTCTCAATTTGTCTCCTAGTCCTAACTCCAACATCAGGTTTTCCCACTATATTATCACTAGGATGATATCTTTTGGACCAAAAATTGGAAGGAATTGAGTCATCAATAGGTGTGGGATCTATCCCTTGATCATCACTACCTTTTTCAGCTTGAACATTACTAACATCCATATCTTGAGATGGTGAACAAGGGACATTAAATGCTTCATCTTCAACTTCAAAAGATTTGTCAATTTCTTTACTAACCATATCATCAATGACCACATTTATTGACTCCATCACAGTAGAAGTCCTAAGATTGAACACTCTGTAGGCACGACTATTTGTGGAGTACCCTAACAGGAAACCATCATCACTCCTAAAGTCAAATTTTCCTAAGAATTCTCTATCCCTAAGAATGTAACATTTGCTTCCAAAGACTCTAAAGTATTTCAAATTGGGTTTCTTTCCTTTCCACAATTCATATGGAGAACATTGTGTGTGGGGTCTCACATAAACTCGATAGATGATATGACATGCAGTATTGACTGCCTCAGCCCAAAAATGTTTAGCTAAAGATTTGCTCAAAAGCATGACACGAGCCATTTCTTGAATGACTCTGTTTTTTCTTTCAACAACACCATTTTGTTGTGGTGTTTTAGGGGCAGAAAATTCATGATTAATGCCCTCACTGTCACAGAATTCACTGAAGTCTGAATTTTCAAACTCCCTTCCATGATCACTTCTTAACCTAATGATTTGATTGATTGTACATCCTTTCTCAATTTGAAGTTGTCTACACAAGGCTTTGAAGCTTTCAAAGCAGTCAGACTTTTCTCTCAAAAATTTTACCCAAGAGAATCTAGAGTAATCATCAACCATCACAAAAATGTGTCTCTTTCCTCCTAAACTTTCAGTTCTCATTGGACCCATGAGATCAACATGAACAAGTTCTAGAGGTCTAGATGTATTAATACCACTTGTTTTCTTATGAGACACTCTAATTTGTTTTCCCTTTTGACATGGTCCATAAACACTTTCCTCAATTTTGTCAAACTTAGGAACTCCTCTAACAATTTCATTTTTTGACAATTTTGAGAGACCTTTGAAATTGATGTGACCTAGACGTTGATGCCAGAGCTCAACATCATCAACTTTGGCTCTATTACATACAAGGGACTCATTTGGAACTATTCCATAACAATTGTCACTTGTTCTTTTTCCTTCAAGAACACACTTTCCATCTTTTCCAAAGACACGACATGTAGCTTTGGTAAAGTTCACTGAGAAATTACTATCACAGAGATGAGTAATGCTAATAAGATTAGCTTTAAGACCAAAAAAAAAAAAAAAAAGATTAGCTTTAAGACCATCAACAAAAAGAACATCCTCTAGCTTAGGAAAGCCATGAGATTCAACAATCCCCTTACCTTGAATGTTTAACCTATTACCATCACCAAAAGTGACAGTCCCTCCATTACACTCTTCAAGATGAACAAACAGAGACTTGTCACCTGTCATATGACGAGAGCATCCACTGTCAAAATACCACTGTTTACTCTTTTTTGCCCTCAAGGTAGTGTGAACTACCATACATCTAAGACTCTCCTTTCTTACCCAAATTTTCTTACATGTCTTAACCTCATGCAACTTAGGAAGTTTCCTATTTGATCCCAAATCAACTTTTACCCTAGGAGCATTTCTTGGTCTAGACACTTCATGAATTTTGTGAAGGAGAAAACAATTTGGTCGAATGTGACCAACTTTTCCACAATGATGACAAGTAGAGGAGAATTGCTTAACTTGACCTCTATTCATTAACTTGAAACAATTTGGTCTTGAATGACCACTGACACCACAGTAATGACAAATCACTTTCTTTTGCGAAAAACTCTTCACTTGAGTTTTTTCTTTTCTAGGACAATTAGGTCTTATGTGTCCTATAACGCCACAAAAATGACATGTGGGAATCTTCTTGGAGAAATTTGGATTGAAGTGAGGCCTCTTATAACTAGGTTGGGACAAAGTCTCATTTTTCAAGAGATGACTTGGATGAAGGAACAAACTTGGTTCCCAAGGTTAATTATCCAAAAAAAAACTTGGTTCCCGAGGTTGATGGGCACTAGATGATCCAACATAACCTAGTCCAGATTTATCACTAAAGGACTTCCCAATACTTAGAATGTGATCCAATTTTTTACTCCCATTGGACAATTTCAACAATGTTTCTTTAGCTAATTCCAATTCCTTTTCAAGATTTCTAACCTTAAAACACAAGCAACTGTTACTTTCAACCTCTGTCTTGAGTCTTGATTCAAAACTCTTTACTTCTTTTTGATATTCACTCATTTTTGACACACAAGATTCATTATCCTGTTTCAAAAAAATAAGTTTATCATTCAAACCAAATTTTTCAGTTTTTACATCTTATATGTGTAACACATGATTTTTCAGCTCTTCTTTGAGCATCTCAATTTCTTTCTCATCAGACTTGGCTTTAAAGACCAAAGACACATTTTTCTTTTTGAGTTGATATGCCTCTTCATAGAGGTCATCATATGCCTTTTGAAGATCAGTGTCATCATCCTCAAGACTTTCAGCCTCATCACTAGACACTCCAAGCAATAACTCTAAGTCATCTATATCCTTTTTGTTGGAAGACTTTTCATGAGTTTCCAAAGACACAACAAAAACTTTCAACTCATTTTCCACAACAACATCAGACAATTGATTATCAAAACACATAAGAGTACCAACAAGTTCATCAAGTACAATGGAATTTATATCTTGACATTTTGCAAACTCAACAACTTTCACAGAGAGCCTAGAATACAAAGAGTTCAAAATTTTGTCAGCAATTTTTGAATCATCCACCTTTTCTCCTAAGTCATTCAAGTAATTCACAATGTCACAGAGTTTTGTGTAGAATTCACAAAAGCTTTCATGGTCACTCATCTTGATAACATCAAATTGATTCATTAGACTATTTAGCCTATGATTTTTCTCAAATAAGCTTCCCTCATAAACAATCACAAGATGATCCCAAGCTTGTTTTGATGTTTCAAAATTTTCAATGAGCTTTAGATCATGATCATTTAGAGCATCACATATAAGTTTGAAACCCATTTTATTCCAATTTTGAGAATCAATTTCATCCCTACTCCAATTTTCAAGACGTTTCAAGATGAGTTCACCATCATTGTTCAACATGGGATGTGACCAACCCATTTCTACACTTCTCCACACATTAACATCAATGGATTCCAAAAAAATTTTCATCTTAATTTTCCAGTAAATGAACTTGATGTTATCCAACCTTGGGGGTTTTTGAACACAAGTGGATTCACAAAGAGAATTTGTAGTCACAACAAAAGCAGTGAAATTACCCTCTTCATTCTCAGAATCATTCTCGTGAGAGGTATTATTCTCCTCATTGTTAGATATGTGCCCTAATACCAATTGTTAAGTTGTGTTTAGGGTTTTATATTTCATTATATTATCTTGTATGGAACTTTATTCATTTATGATATGGCTATTTTTATCATGAAAACTTGTGTTTAATTAAAGTTCATGATAAAGTCCTTGGATAGTATGATAGAGAGTTATATCTCAAGTGTTGAGATAGAGAGACTTATAACTTTCAAGTACATCTTTCCTAAACTAGTTCCTAATCATATGTTTATATATTTGGACGATTATAAACCGTTAAGATTAGCTCAGGTTTTACTAGCTCCATGGGAGGATGGTGAGTCTCGAACCATCTGTGTAAAGACACTATAGTAAACCTGTGGGTGCTTGTTAGAGAACAAGTACACCGAACGTGACCAATATGAGTACAGCTTATGGAATTATATTTGTATGTCAAAAGCTGCTCATGTGTATAGTGACAATTGTAATCCTTAGACTTGAGACACCACTTGTTATCTTATACATGAATTGCTAGAGTTTGATAGTATCCCGTACACCCTTAATCATAAGGATGTAATCGGTGCTCATTGGCTCTAGTGAGTTATGCATGAAGATAGGTGAATGTGCAATAGAGGATCACCACCCTTAATAAGAAAGGGCGAATGTCTTAGTTAGTTCACAGTTACTATCTCAATGGAGTCTTTGGCCAAAGTAGAAGGTTACCAAGAAAAGTGTTTCAAGGGTATACCTAATTGAGATTATACTCTAGTGAATTTGTAACACATGATTAAGTTAGGGTTTGACATGAATCCATACCCAACTAACTTAATCAAGACATTTTTTTTTTTTGGATAATTAAGAAATATATATACCAAAAAAAGAATTACAGCACAAGAGCCATCCTGGCGACAAGCCGCAGCTTAATCAAGACATTGTTTGGTGAGGGATTATTTATAGCACGAAGGGTTCATTTACACGTTCGTATATTCACCTACACCTAGGGTACGTCATGACATATTGCTAGATGTCACTCATGACTAGTGAAGGCCTAATGATAAGAGTTATCATTGAGGGCAAAATTGGAATTGTTCCAATCGAACCTAAAAATAGAAAGTTTCTATTTTGGGCGACATTGAGATGTCCCCTGCCACTACTAGGTTGGGATGAACCCAATGGGTCACACACATAAGGACATAAGTGAGGTTGTTAAACTTGTGAGAGGGGTGCACAAAATTAATATATGTTTGGCTTTAATTAATTAATGGTTAATTAATTAAGAGTCAAAAGGATATCTAATTCAAGAGTGTTAGTAACCAAAACAGGGTTAATGGTAATATATTTCTTAATTATCCAAAAAAACCAAAACAGGGTTAATGGTCATGCTAGCACTAGTAACCAAACACCCTAAGAAGGGGAGAGGTCTATTTAAAGAGAGAGAACCCTAATAGCTTGAAGTTTGAACTCATCAAGAGCTCTCTCTCTCTAGGTGCCGCCACTCTCTCTCTCCCTCTCCCTCTCCCTGCTTGTTTTTCAAGTGTTGAAAATCAAGGAGGTTTTATAACTCTTATGTTCGTGTGGATCAACATTGGAGGCCGTAATATTTTTGAGGCTTGAAGATTGGCGAGGACGATCATCAAAGTGAGATAGCATCGCAAAGGAGCATATCAAGTAAGCTTTAATTTATTGTGTTGGCCCAAAATATACTCTAGAGGGGGGTGAATAGAGTATTGGCAATTTAAAAACTAATTTAAAAATGGGATAGAGTGTTTTTGAAAACTCAAACTTTTAATAACTAGAATGCAAGATTAAATCTCAACTCAGCAAAATATAAAGCAAGTAAATAAATTTAAATGTAAGAGATAGAGTTAGAGAAATTCAAACACAAGGATTTTAACGTGGTTCGGTCTCTGCCTACGTCCACAACTCAAGATCTCCGTCTCAAGGATTAATCCACTATCAATCTCACTTCCGGTGGAGATTCAAACCTTTACACAGCCTTCTTTCACAGTGGAAGACTCTCACCAAACAAGGTTTATACAAAACCTTAAATTCACAAGAAATACAAGTGAATATGGATGACCACCAATATGATTCTCAACAACACTGAGAATACATCAAATAAGCTCACAATAATATCTCTCAAAGATTTAAAGTAATTTGCTCATAGAGAGAAATACAGGAATTGAATCACTCAAAAATGATGAACACTTGTAAGCTGCAATAGTGTATATGATTGGATGTAGAATTAGGCTTCATGGCAAGTGTATTTATAGCCTTAGAAATCAGCTATACGTTGGAGCGTCTAGGAGGAGCGTCTTGGCAATCTGCAGATTCAAACTGGTTTGAAAAATGCAACAAATCCGTTTGGAGGTGCAGCCATGTTTGAATCAGCATTCACAATGTCAAATGTTGCAGCAGCAGCTTTGACATTTACTCCAACAGCAACCTGCCAACTATTCCTGCAGAACACTTATTTACATATAAACATTTAAGTAAATGGTTGCATTTTACTTTTAATTACTTTTACTTTCATTTACTTAAGTTTACAATGTAAATAAAGAAGTACCCCCCATTTGGATTCAATGGAAAATACTAGAAAATCAAATTCCCAATAAATCAAAATGTAAAAAATCAATTTTAGTACAAAAAATAATTTCGTGAACAGTGTCAAAAATTGATCTATCGAGTAAGGTATTATATATCACGTATAAAAGCTACCTCAAGGCTGTACTCAGTTAATGAGTATATAGGGATCAATTACCGCCAAAAATTATTTTGAAAAACTCAATATATCAAAAATTCATTTTTCATACTTAGCCAAATTTTTCATAGGGAAAAACAGTTTTCTGGGAATAGTAACATCTTCAATACTTGAGCCTCCAA
>JAESVK010032825.1:0-11354 GCA_017140935.1 Hamamelis virginiana | reverse complement strand
TCTGAGAGAAGGAATCGAACTTTATTAGATATGGTTCGATCCATGATAAGTTATACTGACTTACCTATCTCCTTTTGGGGATATGCCCTTGAAACTGCTGCATATCTATTAAATAGGGTTCCTACTGAGTCTGTCCCTAAAACACCATATGAGATATGGTATGGGAAGAAACCAAGCCTTAATCATCTTAAGGTTTGGGGTTGTCTAGCATATGTTAAAAGACATAATGTGGATAAACTTGAATCTAGATTAGAAAAATGTTTGTTTGTGGGTTATTCCAAATAATCATTGGGGTATTACTGTAAGAGGTATGCCCTAAAACCAATCCTAAAGGGCATATCAATTTCATATTATATTAATTTGAAGGTATAACTTGTCGTATATATTTAAATATATATGATAAGGTCCATGAATAAATGATAAGAGAAATATGTATCTCAAGTTGTTGAGATATGGAGACTCATATTTCTCATACACATTTATTCTAAAAAGAAGTTCCTGCTCATAGGTTTATTAAATTGGATATTTAATAAACCGTTAAGAGTAGCACAGATTTAAACTGGCTCCAATGGGAGGATAGGTAGTTTTTCCTATCGGTGTAGTGACACTATAGTTAATCTGTGGGTGCATGTTAGAGAACATGTACACTGAACTTGATCATCGAGAATATTCTTATGGAGTTTAAGTCAAAAGAATATTCTTATGTTACGATCATAATCCTTAGACCTGAGGCACCATAGTTATCTTATGCATAGGTCACTTGAGTTTGATAGTATCTCGTATATCCTTAACCATAAGGGTGTAATCGGTACTCATTGGCTCTAGTAGAGTTATGTATGAAGGTAAATGAGTGCGCAAGAAGGAATCATCACTTTCATCTTTGATGAGAGAGAATGTCAGGGTTAGTTCACAAAGATAGTTCTCAATGTGAAATCTGTGGCCACAGTGATAGGTGAATTGTGAAAGAGTTTCATCAGATTCACCTTATTGAGATTATACTTTGTAGAACATATAACAAGTTGTTAAGATAGGGTTTGACTTAATAACCATGCCCGATCATCTTAACAGTGACATTAGGGGATGAAGGATTAAGTAACATGAAGGGTTCACATAGTTCTACTATTCACCCAAACCTAGGGTACGTCATGATATGTTGCTAGATGTCACTCATGACTAGTGTAGGCCTAATGATAAGTGTTATCATTGAGGGCAAAATTGGAATTGTTCCAATTGAACCAAAAATAGAAACTTTCTATTTTAGGGAACATGAGATGTCCCGAGCCACTACTAGGTTGGGGTGAACCCAATGGGTCACACACATAAGAACATAAGTGATCTTCTTGAATTATTGGGAGGGGAATATTCTAGTTTATATATGTATGACTCTTATTATTAAAGGTTAATAAGAAAGAGGTTTAGGATATACATAACTAGGATATTGTTATTCTATATGGTGTTTGGTGAAGCTAGCACTTGTAACCAAACATCATTAAAAGAAAAGAAGACTATAAATATGATGCTACATGCATTAGGGCTAGACACTCCATGGTGAGTCTCTCTCTCCTAGCCGTCCTCTCCACTCTTCCCTCTCCAGCTTGTGATCTTTTCAAGGGTTGTGAAGATACAAGGGATTCGATGAGCTTTGTGTTCGTGTGAACTAGCATTGGAGGCTTCCATACTTTTGGAGCTCGGATTCGATCGAGGTTACATCAAAGGCAATGATCAAGTAAGTATGTTTTAAATATGTTTAATTCATGTACTTGTATATATATTCATGATTCTATGTTTGTGTTTGAATATTGGCATGGTTGTGATTGAGAATCATTTTATAAGAAGTTTTATACGATGTATTTCTTCCGCTGCGGTTCTTGTATCACATCCGTTCAATTACTTCTACCAACCTAATGAACAGAAAGTGTTTGTTAGTTAGTTTGCTACTTTTCTTGAAAAAGAGTTTATTCAAGAAGGAGGCAAAGCTAGAAAGATAGAACTCGAAGAGATTTCAGAAATTTCTGACGAACCACAAACATATCCTGACTCACCACTTGTTCCTGTTGAGACAGTACCTGAAAATGCACAATCTGTTCGTAGATCCACTAGGATATCTGCACCACCTCAAAGATATGGTTATCTTCATGAGGAGGATAAGGAATTATTCCTAGGTGATAATGAACACCCAGATGATCCTAATAACTATGAAGAGGCGATGTTAGACATCGATTCTAGAAAATGGCAAGAAGCCATGAAATCCAAAATGGATTCTATGTATTCCAACTAAGTCTAGACTTTGGTAGATCCACCACAAGGTATAGTACCTATTGGCTGCAAATGGATCTACAAAAGGAAGATAGACTCAGATGGAAAGGTAGAGGCCTACAAAGCAAGACTAGTGGCGAAAAGTTATAGACAAAGACAAGGTGGTTGACTATAAAAAAACCATTTCGCCAGTAGCTATGCTTAAATCCATTCGGATCTTGTTATCTATAGCTGCACACCATGACTATGAAATGTGACAAATGGATGTAAAGACTGCTTTCCTTAATGAAAATATTGAGGAAGACATTTATATAGAGTAGCCTGAAGGCTTTACATCTAGTGGTGATAACCACAAAGTGTGCAAGCTATAGAGGACCATTATGGACTTAAACAAGCTTCTAGATGTTGGAACATCCGGTTTAATGAAGCAATCAAATCGTTTGGATTTCTTCAAAACATGGATGAACCTTGTGTGTACAAGAAGGTTAGTGGGAGTGAAATTTCTTTTCTTATATTATATGTTGATGATATTCTACTCATTGGGAATGGTGTAGGAATGTTATCAACAGTCAAGCTTTGGCTTTCACAAAACTTTTCCATGAAGGATTTGGGAGAAGCATCCTATATACTAGGTATAAAGGTGTATAAAGATAGATCAAGAAGGTTGTTTGGACTCTCCCAATCCATGTACATAGATAAACTGTTGAAAAGGTTCAACATGGAGAATTCCAAGAGAGGTTTAATTCCTTTCAGACATGGAATTCATCTTTCCAGGGCATGAGCCCCAAGACACCAGAGGAAAGAGATAGCATGAGTAAGATTTCATATGCTTCGGCTATTGGAAGTCTTATGTATGCAATGTTATGTACAAGACCTGATATCAGTTATGTTGTGAGTGTGACTAGCAGATATCAATCTAATCCAGGTTCAGAACATTGGATTGCAGTCAAGAATATCCTTAAGTACTTGAGAAGGACTAAGGATTTAATTCTTGTCTATGGAGGAGGAGAGCTAACAGTTGATGGTTATACTGATTCAGATTTTCAATCAGATGTTGATGAAAGAAAATCTAATTCTGGATATATATTCACCTTAAATGGTGGAGTAGTTAGTTGGAAGAGCTGTAAGCAAAATACTATAACAGATTCCATTACTGAGGCTAAGTACATTGCTGCATTTGAAGCTACCAAGGAAGCGGTTTGGATTAGGAAGTTCGTCACTGAAATTGGAGTTGTTCCTACCATTGAGTCACCTATATCTTTATATTGTGACAACAATGGAGCTATTGCGCAAGCAAAGGAACCAAAGTCTCATCAGAAGTCCAAACACATAGAGCAGCGATATCACATAATCAGAGAGATTATTGTTAGAGGTGACATCTGCATTCAGAAGATCGCATCTGCGGATAACGAAGCAAACCCATTCATTAAGGCACTGACTCTTCAGAGTCTTGATCGACATCTTGAGAAGATGGGTATGAGATACATGGGCGATTGGCTTTGGTGCAAGTGAGAGATTGTTAGTAGTATGCCCTAATAGCCAATCTCACTGGTGTAATTTAGGATATAAACTTGATTCATGTATTATTATTATTAATTAATAAAATGGGTTTTTGATTATCATGTATTATACTGTTATTATGTTCATGATAAGTCCTTAGAAAGAATGTTAATATAAGAACTCAAGAGTTGAGATAAGGAGACTTATATTGTTAAAGACTTATTTCTTAAACATTTCTAGTTATAGGATTATTTATTGGTCATTAATAATCCGGAAAGACTAGCACAGGTTATGTCTGCTTAATGTGGAGAATGACCTGTGTCAAGTCATTTGTGTAATGACACTGGGACAAACCTGTGGGTGCTTGTTTGAGAACAAGTACACTGAATGTGGTCATTGATTGAGTTTGTTGAATGGAGTTTTATTTACATGTCAAACAACAACTTAGGGTTACAATGATGCAAGTGATCCTTAGACCTGAGGCACTATAGATGTCTGTGTTATGGATATTAGGGTTTGATGGTATAACATACATATCCTAACCATGGAATTTGTATAAGTACTCATTGGCCCTAGTATACTTATCATGGGGACATATGAGTGTACAACAAGGAATCTGTCACTCTCAGTAAAGAGATAGAACGCCATGTATTATTCTCAAAGATATAATTCATAGAAGTCTTTGGCCAAATCAATTGGGAATAAGAAATCTGTTTCTTGAATATCCCAAGATTGAATTGATATTTTGAGAATCACATACAAAATGTTAATTTAGGGTTTTGACATATTATCTAATACCCAAGTAATTTAACTAAGGCATTGTTTGATGGAAGGATTGAATTGTATCTTAATTGTAACTGAAGGGTTCACTGTGTTATGATTAACCTTCACACAACCTAGTGTGTGTCTTGACATATTGCTAGATGTCACTCAGGACTAGTAGAGGCCAAAGAGAAATTTATTTATCAAAGGGAAATTAGAAGAGTTCTAATTTGAACCTTAAATAAAAGTAGTTTTATTTAAAGGATAATTTATTATCCTAATTCCTACTACTAGGTTGTTGTGAACCTAAGAGGTCACACATATATAGGTGCAGGCTTCATTTAGAGGAGAAGAGAGAATAAAATTATAATTAAGAGTTAATTATAAATAAGAAATAATAAGTATTATTATTTTACAGATTAATATGCAAATATTAATTAACTAGAATTTCAAGTTATTTGAAATTTGAAATTTTAATTTTGAAATTTGAAATTATTTCAAATTTGAAATTAACATGAGATGGCAAGATAATTAAGATTGCAAATATTAATCTATTTGAATTTCAAGTTTGTTGAAATTTAAATTTGAAATCGTTTCAAATTAGAAATGAGATAACAAGGCAATCCAATAGGAGCTAGCACTCCACATGGATGACTTAATCAAAGGAGAGTATGCCACTTGGAGCTCATCACTTGTTTCAAGTGATGAGCACTTAAGTTTTTATAAAACTCTAACCCCAAATCCGGCCAGCCCTTAATGGACTCTCTCTAGTGCAATCTCATCTTTTCTCTCTCTCTCTCATCTTTTGAAGCTTGCAACTTGTGTGGATCAATCTTGGAGGCTCTCAAGTTAGGGGCTACTCTACCTTCTTTAATCCCTCTTAAAGGCTATCAAAGTAAGTCATCTACAGTATTTAAAGTTTTGTTTTATAGCTTATATAATCAAGGAATGGTAGGAGTGCCTAGATCCTTACGTTTCACAGGGATGTGGTACTGAACCACTGCACTAGCCACATCCGAGAGGACTGCTGATTTAGCGAAATGCACATGCTCTTTGCTCTGCTGAGTACATAGGTCCTTCAAGAATTTGGCATAGGAGGGAATCTGCTTAATGGCATCGAAGAGTGGTAGGTTAATGTGGACTTGTTTAAAAACCTCTAACATCTCACTGAAAGATGCTCCCTTCTTCTTCCCTCTCACTGGCGCAACTAACGCCGATGGGAATGGAGTCTTTGGCATATAAGATGCCATTGGATCGTCGGAAACTGAGGGAAAGTTTTCCCTCTTAGGCTCACTCATAACACTCTTTCCCTTTTCATTCACAGTCTTCTCTTTCTCACTCACTTTCCCCATCCTAGGAACTCTAGACTCACTCACATCCTCACTAGCCTTCTCCCCAACCTTGTTGTTACCTTACCACTCCTCAAAGTGGCGACAGCTTTTACCTCCTCATGATATTGAGAGTCCTGTAGAGAAGACTTCTCAACCACATGCACTCCTTTGGGGTTATTTACGGGTTGACTCGGAAGTCTTCCCTCCTCTCGACGGCTCAGAGTGGCCGCGATTTGCCCCACTTGGGTCTCTAATTTTGCAATGGATTGCGAATGAGAGTGTAGGAGTTTGTTATTAGATTCTAAATTTTTCAAAGCTTTGAGAACTTGATCTTCGAAACCACTACTCCTTTGGGATTGCGGTGCTTGAGGTACATTGACACCTTGGGTTTGGGATTGGGACTGGAAATGAGGTGGCCTATAAGGTGGTGCGGCATTAGAATTACCCCCTTGGAAGTTGGACCTAGAGGTTTGCTGATATTGGTTACTCGACCCTTGAAACTGATTTCCTGTTCCTTGGGAACATTGAGACCACTGCAAGTTAGGGTGACTCTTCCAACCCGGATTGAAAGTATTGGAATACGGGTCATTCCTAGGGTTAGAGAACCCATGGGCTGCATTCACCTGTTCCTGAACAAGCTCTGGGTACTGGGGGACCATGGGCGACAAAGTATTATGAGTCAAATCTGCACATATTCCACATGCCTCACTCACAGAGATCACAGCAGAGGGAGGAATCCTAGATGGTTGGCCTTGGGCAGCAAGCAATTGATCAATTTTCATATAAAAATGCTGCTACTTGTTGGTTTATCACAGTGGTACTCTCCACCTCATACACTCTCTTCTTTTATAAACTAGAGGTCGAAGATGAACCTCTATCGTTTTGACTCATTGAGGCCATATGTATAGAATCCTCACTGAGAATCTCAAATAAGTTCCATGCCTCCTCAACACTCTTCCTCAATATTGCACCTCCACTCGCAGAATTCACTAACCTCTTATCTTTACCACACAGACCCTAGAAGAAAGACTGAACGACTTGCCAGTCAGGAATGTCATGATGGGGATATAATCTAAGGAGTTCCATAATCTTTTCCCATGACTCATGAAATGGTTCACCCTTTCTTTGAACAAAATGGGTAATATTATATCTTATCTGAGTGGTACGACCAATAGAATAGAACCTAGCTAGAAATAGAGTCTAAAGGTTAGCCCATGTAGTGATAGACTCTGTGGTCCTAAGGGTGTTAATCCAGGTCTTGGCCTTATCCTGCAAAGAATATGAAAATAAAAGGAGTTTAATAGCATCAGCGGTTAGGCCTTGGATCCTAATGGTAGAACAAATTCCAAGGAACTCTGTGAGATGATCGTATGGATTCTCCCTATCTAACCCATAGAAGGTCAGTAACATCTGAAGAGTAGCATGTCGAATCTCATACTGAACATTGTTAATGTTGGGGATCTAAATACAAGAAGGTGGAGTAAATGCACCAGGCATGAAATGGTCTCTAAGCATCCTAGGTGCTTAGGGAACTTGCAGTGGAACCACAACTGGTCTAAGTAGATCTTGATCCTGGTTATCCATAATGTTTACGGACTCGGACTCTGAAATAGATCGACTGGCCCGAAAGGCCCTCAAGGTACTTTCTAACTCTAGGTCAAGTGGTTGTAGGTCACAGGACTGAGACCTTCTTCCTTACATGCAAATATCCCCCCAAGTGAATGGAATGCAGTGAGTGTAATGCAATAGAATATAAAGAAAAAGAAGAATTGAGATGAGAAGTTACTCCCCTCGGTCTCGATTGCTAATCTTTATGTGGTCCTATCCAAAACTTTGGCACCTGGGCAAAGTTTTTTTATTTTTTTTTTGTTTTTAGCAATTTGGCCTTTTGGCCTTAGCGTGCAAAATTCCGAGCAAAAACCTATAAGTCAAGCAACCTGAACAAAGAGAAGCGAGAGATTAGTAGAAAAAAGAAAAGAAAATCCTAAACTACAACTAAAATAAAATTCATGTTAATTTCTATAACCGTGCAATAGTCCCCGGCAATGGCGCCAAAATTTGAACGGTCTAAACAAAGGAGGTTATTTCCTTATTTGTGATCAAGATTTAAATTTATAAAAGTACTCGTGCTTAAAACCTCAATTCGTTGAAAAAGTGATTTGTGCACGGGTGTAGAACCACAGAGACTAATGGCTGAATTATGAAAAAACTAATATGAACTTGATTCTAGTTACCAAACGATTTCTTGATTGATGATTTGGTTGGTTGTTTAAACTAACGAAATTAAAACTGATGATTAAATCAAATAAAAGTAAACATTGGGTTTTCGAATCCACTTTAGTTAGGGAATTACCATGCATACAATTAATGATAAGGTTTCGCAATCGTTTATGAACGGTGATGATCTAAACTACAAGAATAAACCATCAAGCATATTATGCATATGTTCGCTTAGTAAAACTCATCCAACCAAGGCATAACCTGTCAAGCAAAGCATGCACAGGTTATCCAAGTGAGATATGATCATACTAGATGAACCTAAGCATATTTGATCGATGCTATTGCACAACTAATATGATTGAAATCACAGAAAACATTCATATTCAAAAGATATATCATTAAAAGAACGGATTGCATAAGAAGGCAATCTCTCAAAGTTGTACAATTGTCATAAACTTATTACAAAACCTTAAACCTTAATCAATACATAATAAAAACCACTAACCAAGCTTCATTTACACCCAATGAGAAGAGTTTAGTTGCTCATGATCGGAGCTGAATCACCAATGGTCTTCAATCCTTCCATGGCAGCCCAAAATCCAAGGTAAATGATGGAAGAGAAGAGAGAGAATGGAGAGAGAGTGTAAAAAGAGGCTAGGTTAAGTCTAACTGTCTTAATAACTCAGAAAAGAACACTAATATACTTTATAGAAAACCTACTTAAGATAGAACTCTCAAAAATAGACTAAAAAGCTGCTAAAAATTGCGGTCACGACTCCCGAGGAGGTCTCTATCGATAGACAAGGGAGTGTCTATCGATAAAGCAACAATTTTCATCAACATGGCCATTGTCTATCGATAGAGGGGCAGTCCTGTCTATCGATAGACACCCTCTATCAATAGAGAATCGATAGAATGTCCATCGATGACCCCAATTCCTCTTTTTTTGCTTCCTTTTTGCTTCCAAAAGCTTCCCATGAGCTTCCTTACACCCTTTTGAGGCTTTTTCCATCCCATTGACTCCACTTTTAACTTCATCCGAGGGAGAATGCTTAAAATCAACCTCGAGCATGCTCAAAATGCCACTTTTATGGAGAATTCCTACAAAACAAGATAAAAACATTAAGTTCATGATTTATGGCTATCAAATAACAAAGTTCAAGTATAATCCATAGATAAATAGTCAAAAAGACTCAATAAATGCATTGATTGCAGAGCAATCACTCCCTAGTAATTGCTTGACGACCGGTGGACTCCTATGCTTGGGAATTTATTGCGCACCTCAATTTCAGTTCAAGCACATGTGATGTATGTTTAATCTGATGAGACCTTAAAACCCCTCATTTTCAAAATTAATTTGTAAGGAAGAGGCATACGAATGCTTTATCCTAGCCTCTCACCGTTACAAAGTAGGTGGATTCTTATGGTGGATGTGTTCGGCTGCAGATATGCGGGAGCTCATTCATCCCAAGGGTTCATACTGCTTTGATGCATATTGGATATCATGAGGTGCGATAATGGTGCATTCCAAGAACCTATTATGTGAGGGGTGCAACATTCAATTGATCATACTCATGTGAATGGTCGGTGTGATTTAACTATAATACACTAACCAAGAACCTATTATGTGAGGTTAATGTATTCTAGTGGCTAAAGGAAGGTTGGAAATTGCTTAGTGAAGCATTGGATAAAGAGTTATCCACCCCTTTGGATTAGTGGTCCAAGAACCTATTATGTGAGGTCTACTAGTTTAAATGGGACCCCAATCCCCATTAAGAATTCAATGATGAATTCTTGAATCCTATAGAGGGAGTATGAGATTTGTTAAAATAGTGGGAGACACCATAAAACTGAAGACCAAGTTATTATGGTTAATGAAATATATTTTAATTTGTTACTTATTTTTGTAGATATCATAATGGTTTTACTCAACAATATATTCGAAATTGAAATTTATGATTGTTTGATATTACCTTGTAATAAAGAAGGGCTTAATGGATTAGGAAGCGTTCCTAGTTCAAGATGTTATGCTATAGTAGTAGAGACTAGCCTGTCAGTTAACTCTGCTTCCTTTTGGGTATTAGATACCAGAGCAAGTTCTCATATATGTAACAATATTAGAGAACTTAGAAAAAACAGACAATTGAGTCAAGATCAAGTCTCCCTATCGAGTGGGAAATGGAGCAAATGTTGTTGCATTAGCTGTTGGAACTTGTGACTCAATTTTACCATCTAGGCATGTTATGAAATTATAGGCCTGTTTGTTTATGCCAGGAATAGTTTGGAACATCATTTCGGTTTCGACCTTAACTCGTTCTGGCTATGGGTTCATTTTTGATAAGAGTGGTTGCACCATTTCTATTGGAAATAAATCTATTGGTTCTGACATTTATCTGAACGCTCTATATTTCTTAGACATGGATAGTAGTGTTAATTGTCTAGAGCATAAATATGATGCTGCAAAACATAAAAGACCTCGAGATGAAAAAGACTCAACCTATGTATGGCATTTGAGATTAGGTCATATTAGTGAGGAAATGATCAATGAGTTAGGAAAGGATGGGCAGCTTGGCTTATATGTATTTGTACCCTTACCTACTTGTGAACCTTGTCTCATGGGTAAAATGACTAAATTGCCCTTATTGGTCACTGTGAGAGGAGACATACTAGGACTTTTACATTAAGATGTATATGGACCTTTGAATAAGGTTGTCGGGGTGATTTCACTTACTTTATTACCTTTACCGATGATCACTCACGGTTAAGGACTGTGTATCTTATAAAACACAAGTCTGAATCTTTTGAAAAGTTCAAAGAGATCAGAACTGAAATAGAGAAACAAACTGGCAAAAGTATTTAAGCTCTTAGATTGGATCAAGGAGGAGAATACTTAACCACAAAGTTTTTAGATCATCTTACTGAGACAATCATATTATCACAGTGGACTCCTCCTGGTACACCTCAGTTGAATGGTGTATCTGAAAGGAGAAATCGTACTTTGATGGACATGGTACGATTGATGCTGAGTTACACTGATATATTGATCCTTTTGGGGATATGCACTAGAGACAGCCGCTTATTTATTGAACAGGGTTCCTGCCAAATCTATTCCTAAGACACCGTATGAGATATGGTATGGGAAGAAACCAAGCCTAAGGCATCTAAGGCTTTGGGGTTGTGTTGCATACGTTAAGAACCAAAACGTAACTAAGTTGGAAGATAGGTCAAACAAATGTATATTTGTGGGGTACCCAAAAGAGTCTTTGGGATACTATTTCTATCACA
>JAESVK010032692.1:0-22076 GCA_017140935.1 Hamamelis virginiana | reverse complement strand
TCTTTTCTTGTATCTCATGAGGAAATACGAATGAGCAGGACAGGTTGTACCTTTATCTTGACACGTGTCGACCTATCCGGAAGGGTCGGTATGGATGTTAGGTTGGGGCGTTACAAAATCAAATGGGAACCAACCAGGATAGACCTCCATATTTTGATGGTGAAAACTATGGATTTTGGAAAAATAGAATGCAAAATTGGATTGAATCTTATGACATGAGAATTTGGAAAGTTATAATGAAAGGGAATCAAAATGTTTTCAAAAAGGATGCCGAAGGGCAACTTATTCCCAAAACTTTGGATGATTGGACCGAAGATGACATGAAAGTTATCCAAATTAATTCTAAAGCAAAAACCGTATTGTGTTGTACTATTAATGTTAGTGAATACAATCGTGTTTCATCATGTGCTACGGCACAAGAAATTTGGAGAAAACTTGAGGTCACTTAGGAAAGTACCAAACAAGTTAAACATTCCAAAGCTCTCATGCTTAGACAAGATTATGAAATGTTTAAAATGATAGAAGGTGAAAATGTTAGAGATATGTTTACTCGTTTTACTATTCTCTTGAATGAATTGCAAGCATTAGGGAAAGTTATTCCTAACGATGATATTGTGTCAAAGATCCTTCTAGCTCTTCCACCTTCATGGAGTCCTAAAATCACCGCTATTCAAGAAGCCAAAGACATTGAGGAGATTGACATTGATGAGCTTCTAGGCTCACTCATTACCCATGAAACGGCAATGAAGAAGGAGAAGTAGGCAATTCAAAGTGAGAAGGACAATGCTCAAGTGAAGTGAACTCTAGCTCTTCAATCCTCTATTCTTGAAGGGAGTAATGGTGATGACTTCGCCAATGATGATGATGATGATGATATGGCTCTCATCACTAGGCAATTTCAATCCTTCCTAAGGATAAAGAAGAACCAATCAAGACAATGCAATGGAAGATTTGTTAAAGCTAATGATGGTAGATGCTTCAATTGCAAGAAGTTTGGGCACACCATTGCACATTGTCCTAGCAAGAACTCATCCAACAACAATAACTTCAATTCTTCAAGAAATGATCAAAGAGGCAAAAGAAAAGCTATGGCCGCCGCCACCACCACTTGGGATGACATTCTTGAGGATGCTAAGATTGATGAAGAGACTACCCAAGAGGAGACGGCTAATTTTTGTTTGTTTGCCAACATTGAGGAATCTTGCTTCATGGCAAATGATGATGAAGAAAATGAGGTAAATTCTAATTCAAATTGTGATGATGATGAATGTGATTTATCTTTAGAGGACTTTCAAAATTTGAGTAAACTATTTTATGATAAGAATTGTGTTTTAAAAAGAGAACTTGAATCTTTGAAGAAAAGTCTCTCAACTCTCAAGAATGAGAAATTAGCATTAGTGAATGAAAATTCCAAATTGACTTTGCTAAATGAAAAGCAAAGAAATGAGATTGAGACTTTGAGAAACATACCTTCCACTTCCAAATCTTCAATTGACTCTTCAACTTTTGAAAATGAAAACAAACTTTTGAAATCCAAAGTTGAAGACTTAAACAAAATTGTTTACAAATTTACAAGTGGAAAAGAAAATTTTGATAGGTTACTCGGAGCTCAAAGAGTTGGGCTGAACAAAGAAGGATTAGGCTATATGTCTAATACTAACTCCAAAAAGTCTTCACTTTATTTAGACTTATTTGTTAAAGCTTCAATGAAAGTGGACACCAAGAAACCTAAATCAAAACCCCATTCTCATTCACACATTGCTAAACAAAATCCTAATGCTACTTGTCATTATTGTGAGAGAAAAGGGCATGTCACTTTCAAATGTCCATTTAGAGGAAAAAAAGGACTTGGGAAAATGGTAGCTTGGATTAAAAGGGAACCTTCATCCAAGAAATCATTTGAACTTAAGAAAATTACTATGAATGAACTTGAACGTTTGAGAATCCTAACCTTGTAGGACCCAAGAGATTTGGGTACCAATAGTTCAATTGTATTATGTTTATAGGTATGCTTGAAATCCATAAACAAAAAGGACCAATGGTATTTGGATAGTGGATGCTCAAGGCATATGACCAGTGACAAAGACATATTTATTTCTCTAACTCTCAAAGATGGTGGATTTGTAACCTTTGGTGATGATAGCAAAGGCAAGATCATTGGTAAAGGTAAAATTGGTAATAGCTCTATTACTATTGATAATGTTTTGCTTGTTAGAGATTTAAAGCATAACTTGCTTAGCATTAGTCAATTGTGTGATAGTGGCTATTTTGTGAACTTTACTTCTAATCCTTGCAATGTTTTAGATAAAAACAAAATCAATATCCTTGTTGCAAAACGTCTTGGAAATGTGTATATCACTTGTTTTGATGACTTAACATCTCAAGATGTAACATGTCTTTCCGCTTTACAAGATTCAAATTGGTTATGGCATAGAAGGCTTGGGCATGCTAACATGGAGTTACTTCAAAAGCTTTCTAAAAATGAACTTGTTGTAGGCTTGCCCAAATGAAACTTTTAAAAAGATAAAATTTGTGATGCATGCCAATTTGGAAAACAAATCAAAACTAGTTTTAAAACCAAAGCGCATATTTCTACATCTAGGCCTTTGGAATTGTTACATCTAGATTTGTTTGGACCAAATGATGTAGCTAGTCTTGGTGGTAAACTTTATGCCTTTGTCTTAGTTGATGATTACTCAAGGTATACTTGGGTTCTATTCCTATCTCACAAGAGTGATACATGTGGTGAATTTATAAAACTTTGGAAAAGACTTGAAAAAGAACAAGGCCACTCCATCATTAGTGTGAGAAGTGATAGAAGTAGAGAGTTTAAGAACCAATACATCGAAAACTTTTGTGATGCACAAGGATACTCACATAATTTTTCGGCCCCAAGAACTCCACAACAAAATGGAGTAGTTGAAAGGAAGAATCGTTCATTTCAAGAAATGGGTAGAACCATGCTTAAGGAACATAAACTTCCTAGAACATTTTGGGCGGAAGCGGTTAATACCGCTTGCTATATGGGAAATAGAGTGGTTATTAGATCCATCCTAGCCAAAACCCCATATGAGCTATGGAAAGGTCGAAAACCAAATATTTGTTACTTCAAAGTCTTTGGATCCAAATGTTTTATTTTGAATGATAAAGATTATCTTGCTAAATTTGAGTCTAAATCCGATGTGGGTATTTTTATTGGTTATTCAACTAATTGTAAAGCATATCGTATTTATAATAGACGTACTCTAACCGTGCAAGAATCTATTCATGTTGTATTTGATGAATCTAATCCATTTGTTTCCAAGAATGTTGTTGAAGATGATGAAAATAGCAAATTGTTATCTAATACTAATGAAGAGCTTGGCAAGCTTAACATTAGTGACTCTTCCTCAAATGATGCACCTCAAGAGGAACCAAAGGAGAACACTTCAATTGTAGAAGATGAACCCTCAAATGAACCTCAAGAGTTGCCAAAAGCTTGGAAATTTGTGAAGAATCATCCAATTGATCAAGTACTTGGTGGTGATCCTTCACGCAAGGTAAGTACTCGTTCTAATCATAGAGATGCTTGTAACCATATTGCATTTGTTTCACAAATTGAGCCTAAAATTTTTATTGAAGCCAAAAATGATGATAGTTGGATTATTGCCATGCAAGAAGAACTTAATCAATTTGATAGAAACAAAGTTTGGGAACTTGTACCTAAACCTAATGACCATACCATCATAGGCACTAGATGGATTTTTAGAAATAAAAAGGATGAAGAAAGTAATGTTATTAGGAATAAGGCAAAACTTGTTGCACAAGGCTATAACCAACAAGAAGGCATCGATTATGATGAAACATATGCACCGGTTGCTAGACTTGAAGCTATTCGCATGCTTCTTGCATTTGCTAGTTTTAAGGACTTTAAATTGTATCAAATGGATGTGAAAAGTGTATTTTTAAATGGTTACATTACGGAGGAAGTTTATGTTAAATAACATCCCGATTTTGAAGACAACAATTTTCAAAACCATGTATACAAACTTTCAAAAGCTCTTTATGGCCTAAAACAAGCACCAAGAGCATGGTATGAAAGGTTAAGTAGCTTTTTGTTCTCAAATGGTTTTATTCGAGGCAAAATAGATACTACTCTTTTTATAAAGCTTAAGGACAATGATATGTTAATTGTTCAAATTTATGTTGATGATATTATTTTTGGTGCTACTAATGATCTTCTTTGTGAGGAGTTTGTTAAGTTATGCAAGATGAATTCGAAATGAGTATGATGGGAGAATTGACATTCTTCCTTAGACTTCAAATCAAGCAAACCAAAGAAGACATTTTGATCAATCAAACAAAATATATGAAGGACATGTTGAAGAAGTTTGGCATGGAAGGTGTAAAGTCTAGTCCTACACCAATGAGCCCCACATCTAAGCTTGACCTTGATGAAAATGGTAAGAAGGTAAACCAAAAACTATATCGAGGTATGATTGGTAGTCTTCTCTATTTAACCGCAAGTAGACCGGACATTATGTTTAGTGTTTGTTTGTGTGCTAGATTTCAAGCTAATCACATGGAATCCCACTTGCTTGCCGTTAAACGCATATTTAAATATCTTGTTGGGACTTATGATTTAGGCTTGTTATATCCTAAGCATGCTTCATGTCAACTTGCTAGTTTTTCGAATGCGGATTTTGCCAGTTGTAAAACCGACCGAAAGAGCACTAGTGGCACTTGTCATTTTATTGGCCACTCGCTTGTCTCTTGGTTTAGCAAGAAACAAATCTCGGTTGCTCTTTCCACAACAAAAGCGGAATATATTGCCGCCGAAAGTTATTGTACTCAAGTCTTGTACATGAAACAACAACTTGAAGACTATAGGATTCATTTCACTCACATACCTATTCGTTGTGATAACACTAGTGCCATTAATATTTCTAAGAATCCATGTTTGCACTCAAGTACTAAAGACATTGAAATTAGGCACCATTTCATTCGTGATCATGTGCAAAGGGGAGATATTGAACTAGAATTTGTTAGTACGGACAACCAATTGGCGGACATCTTCACGAAACCTCTCCAAGAGGATCGTTTTTGCACAATTCGGCGTGAACTTGGATGGTTAGACCAATGGAATTATATATTGTTGAGAATGTTGATTTAACTATGCTTGTTGTGCTAAATTGAGGGGGAGCTTTGCTCTCTAATTATTATTCAAAGTTATGGTTTGTCGTCATCAAAAAGGGGAAGATTGTTAGCCCTAAGGTCCTTGACCGTATTTTGATGATAACTAAACCATACCTTTCCTCTAATAAGTGGTTGAGTGTTATGTCTCCATAGATTCTCTTTGGAGTCTTCATCAACATTCATCAAGCATTCCAAGTGCTCTTTGTTCAAATCAAAGCTCATGGTGATCTAAACTTCAAAGTGTCAACGCAATTCAAAGATGTTCAATCATTGAAGACCAACTTGAAAACTTGCTCAAGCTTATGAAGGCCAATTGAAGTCAAGTTGATCTACAAGTACTTTAAGAACTCTTTGTAAGGCTTCTCTTATGATCAATTGTGTAAAGCTCAAGAGAAAATTTTTACATCTCATTGTGCATTAGCATTCACGCTTAAAATTGCTTTCAAAATTGACCAAAGATGTTTTGGAACACTTAGTTAACTTGTCAAAGTGTTTAGTGTTGATTTTGACTTAGAAATTTCGAATTTTTGCTTTTGCAACTTCCTTAGTCGACTAACCACTTAGTCCTAGTCGACTAATCGAAGTCAAAAAGCAGGGTTTGTGAAATTCTAAGTTAGTCGACTAATCACCCTTGACTAGTCGACTAATGGTTTCTTAGTCGACTAATCTGCCTTTGCTAGTCGACTAATGAAAGGTCAGAAGCCATGTTTTGGTTGCAACTTTGCTAGTTGACTAATCGCCCTTGGCTAGTCGACTAACCAATCCCGGATCAATTTTTCAAATGTGTTTTAAGTTGGTAGTCTCGACTAACACCCCATGTTCTAGTCGACTAACAAACCCAGAATTTGTTCAAACATATTTTCAACTAGCTAGTCGACTAATCACCTCGTGCTAGTCGACTAACCGAGCCCGGAAATGAAAAATGCCTTTGAAAATGCCTTGTTAGTCGACTACCAAGCTTGTCCTAGTCGACTAAGGCTTCTACAACTTCAAAACGACTCTTTCTTAAATTAGTCATTCAAGCATTAAATGTTCTCCAACCACCCTAAACCTTCCTAATCCGACTTCTAGGGTTTCAAACGGTCATTTGGAGGCTTGTTCTCTATTTATTGAAGGTTGGTGATCATTTATTGTTTACTTAGTGATTCAATCTTTTGTTTTTACATCCATTACTCTTAAACATTCAATATTCACTCTTCTCATTGATTAAAATCTCTTGTACTTCATCCATTTGATCATTTGAGAAGTTATTGTGCTCTTGTATTGATTACAAATCAGCTTTGAGAAACATTCATTGTATCATTCAATATTCAATCATTTGTATTGTGAGTTTTGTAAGGGTTTTGTGAGAACTCTTGTGGGTGAGTTGTCTTCCACCTTGAAAGAAGGCAAGTTGTAAATGTTTCTCCACCTTGAAAGAGTTGCTTAGTGGATTAAACTTCTTGACGGAGTTCTTAAGGCGTGGATGTAGGCAGAGACTGAACCACGTTAAATCTTTGTATTTGATTCTCTAACTCAATCTATTTATTTCAAGTTATATATTTGTTTCTTGTTGTATTGAGTTGATATTCAATCTTGCATTCTACTCATCCATTTTCAAGTTTGCAAAAGTCTTGTATCCCATTTTTGAAATACTTTTTATTTGCCTATACTCTATTCACCCCCCCTCTAGAGTATATTTTGGGCCAACAAGAAGGTTCGAGAAATTTTACGCTCGTGTGGATACCGTTGGAGACTTCATACGTTTGAAGTTCGAGTTCGTTCATTGCAAATCGAAAGGCTAATCAAGTAAGTAATATTTATGTTTAATAAATATGTATGCTTGTTTATAATTATCTCATGCCCCTATGCTTGTTCGATTCATGTTTGTATATTTGAAGATGGAATCATGTTTTGTAAAATTTTATTTTGTCGTCCGCTGCGATTCCATGATTTTTCGAATATACCTTTCACATTGCATCAGGTATGTTAAATACAAAACCCTAGCGCCGATTCATTTGTTGTGTTTATTTTTTTTTGTAATTTTTTGGTTTTTGTGGTTTTTCTGGATGATTTGCTTATGGAATGCACAGCTCTGCATCTCACAAATTTATTAATGGTACTTCTCATCTGATGTTTGTAGTAGAATCTTTACCGTAAACGATGTGTTTGATGAAATGCCTCTTAGAGACATGTTTTCTACTCCATATTGTTTTGATGTGTGTGTGTGTGTGTGTGTGTGTGTGTGTGTGTGTGTGTGTGTATAATGGATGTGTATCCAACCTAGCTGCTAAAATGTAGCATTCTTGATAAATTCTAAAGCACCCATATAAGATTGGGAAATAAATGAAAGAATAAGTTTAGTTTAAACTTCGACCATATTTTGATTAATAGCCGTGTATCTCCATCGGTCTTTCTCCACAAAGTCTGCAACTAGGAACCTGGTTTGGCACCCCAAAGCCTGTATATGTATGTATGAAACACAACATGAATGAGGATCAATTATGTGACCAAAATGAACAACCTTCAACAAATGAGGATCTATTATGTGACCAAACAAAATTTACATCTCAAGTGCCCTTGATTTTCAGCTCAATGTGTGCAAATATATATATATGTATGTATGTATGAAACACAACATGAATCAATATAACCAACTGTGTTTTTATTTTTTTCTCTTCCACATTTTTCTTTGCAACCAAAAAGAGCTTTTAAGGCTCTTTGATTTGGGATGAAGAGACCTTATATTTTAAGATTTTTGGTGGGCATTGTATTTGTATTGATTTGCCTTATTGAGAGGTGTTTGCTTGGATTCTTTGCTTGGACATTGCATTTGTATTGCCTTGCCTTGTTGAGAGGTGTTTGCTTGGATTTTTGGCTTGATTTTACAAATAATATATGCATATTTATTTGGAAAGTTGGTTAGTTTATATTGTGTTGATTTGAAACATAGACAGTTGTTGTGGTCCTGTTTGTGCATGAGAAATGGAGCATTTTGATGTGGTTGAGATAATTTATCTTGTGGTTTTTATGTTTTCTCTTGGAAGATCATTATATATAGAGCTTCATGCAAGTGGAAAAGGAACAAAATGGACAGACCCTTGCATTAACCATGCATATGATATGATAACCTCATTGTTTATTACACCTATGGCTTTAAGAGATTTTGTACATTAGACCTAACTAAAGCATGCCTATAATCATTGTAGACATCCATTTTTTACCATGGGAAGGGTCATAAATGGTTGCCTGTGATTTGAGGTGAAATAAGGTGTTAAAACCCTAAGTTGTCAGTTTTACCCTTGTGAGTAGTTAGATAGAAGTCATTATCGCATGTAGGTTTTTAGGTCAGATTGAGTCGGTTCCTTTTGAATTTAGTTTTTAGAGAGTCTAGGAATGTTCCTATTAAATTTCATGGTATTCTGAGTCAGGCTTGATAGAAAATAAGGCCTTTTGTGACTTGAAGGGCAGCACTGTCATTTGGATCACAAAAGCTCTGAATGACTGTCGATCTTGTCCCGAATAGTCTCAAGGCTTTGGCATGGATATTTAGGGTGTGTTTGGTAGCTAAGTTGATAAGTGGCAAGGTTCATAGAGCCTCTGGGCTCATGTTTGGCTCTTAAGGCCCAAATGGCCCTTTTAAGCTCATATTAGGGTTTCGACCGGGAATGATCAGGATTCGATCTTTTATCAATTGGAAGCCTTCAAAGGCTTTAAAACACTTTCTTAAATGTTTTCAAAACTTGTTTTGAGAAGTATAAATGATTTCGAGAGCAATCGGTTAGCAAATTTCAAAACCCTAATTTGGGTCCGGCAGGCCCTAAACTAATCAGTTGATTTTTCCCCAAAACGTTGACTTTGATCAATGCATTTTCACTTTAAATACTTCTTAAAACATGGATAATCGAATCAAGATCGTTTTGGAGCTTGAATCGTCGAATTTTGACTTGAAACGGGCCCGAAAAACCGAAAATAGCCGAGATGGGTCGAGAGAAGCCCAAAAAAGACCAAAATAGGGTTGGGGGCTCGATGACCATCCCTTTAGGGACAGCTAACCGTCCCCTAGGGGATGGTTACCCGAGCCAATTGCCTAAAGTTACTAATTTTCAGTGTTTTGGATTCCTGGGACTTTGCCAATTGTCTAGCTCGGCCTTGGGGACTCTGGGATGAATTTGGAGACCTTTGAAGACTGGTTTAGGACCCTTGGATCATTCCTAAGAGATTCAATGTGAGCCATTGATCAATTTCAAGCTTCTCTATAAATACAAGGCCTTGAAATCAGTTTTAAGGACACACATAAGGCATTTAGAGAACAAACTTGAAGAATAGAAGCTTGAGATACTATGCCTTCTGGTAACCTTAGCCCCATTCTTGAAGCCCTTAGAGGTTGAAGAATAATCTAGAAGCAAAGAAGAAGAAGGCAAAAAAGGTTAGTATAATTAATCATTGTGCTTTGTTTTGATAAGTTACATAAGAGTTTGCATACTTCATCATCTTCTTCTTCTTCTTCTCTTTCATTCTTCTTCTATGTCCATACTATGCTAGGGATGGATACCTAAGTTGGGTATTCAAAGGTTAGGAGTAAAGGTTAGTTGCATATAAGTTGCAATTGGTTAGCATATATTATTTTTTACATATATAGAGTGAGGGTCTATTGTTTTGTTTTTTTTTTAGAATAGTTTGTGTTTAGGTTTGTTTATATTTTTTTTCAATCATGCTTAATGCTTGAAATATTAAATAAATTGTGGTCGAGGGAGCGAGCAAAGGTGAGTCCCTTCCCTTGTGTTAAAAATTGGTTGTTTTAAGCATGATACATGATTATTTTTGGTATATCATATTAGGATGCATTTAGTTCATTTACCTTTTTTTTCCTTCATCTTTTATTGGGTTTTAATTCATGTTTTGAATCACTTTCAAATTTGTCCATAGATTGCAAGTAGCCTTAGGATGAATTAAAAATCATTTTTTAGGTCCAAATTAACTTAGAAATATGCCTAGGCTCACATAGATAACTTAGTTTGCATTTAGGACATTGTCATGTATTTTTATCAATTGTTTATTGCATTTTTTTATGTATTTTCAAGAAATTCCAGCAGTATAATGTTAGTAATTTAGGTGTTTAGACTAACCTAGGATTAGCTAGAGACCTTAGGATTAGGGGGGTCATTTGACCCCACTTAGGACTGTTATTTGTTGTAAGAATTACAATAGGAATAAAGTTTTGTTTTATTTAGGAATCCACTTCGAGTAGGATTCTAAAAATCCATTTGAAAGTATTCAAATTGGAATGAAATTTTATCCCTTATGAAAAAGTGTTTTGATCAAATTCAAACTCTCGAAGCTAGAGTCCTAGATAAGATAAAATCCTTTTGGCTATGTAGTTCATTACAATAGGAGAGTCCTAAGTATCGAACTACATGGACTTTGATTATTATAAGGAAACTGGTAAGGTACGTAGGCAGTCAATAGGGCGCAAGTCCAATCTTAGGAGGACTCTATGTCTCCTAAGGTCTTTAGGATATTGATTCTTTTTTATTATTATATATTATCTAGTATTATCTACACTAGTTTCTTGGTTGATTAGATATAATAGGGTTGTTTTTATGAGACTTTGATAAAGCCCAAAATTAATTAGGAGACCTTTAATTAGGGTGAGGTGGATGCCTACAAGGAGTTCCTTGGAACCTTCCCACTTCATAACCTAGCCCCTGAATCCAACTTTGATTCGAAGACCATGCTTTTTCCAAAAATGGGGTCATTTGTTTTATTGAAAATAAAACTCTTTTTTTATGGTTTCCTTATTCCTTAAAAATAAGTTGGCGACTCCCAGTTTTTTGCAAACACTTATCCTTTTTCAAAACCCAATCTTGAGTGGATAATATAGAAGGATAAATGTGGATAATAGAGAAGGATAAATTGAGACGGATAAAGATCATCCACAATCCACGATGATTCAAAAGTGAAAATTGCCTCCCGATCCGGATCAGCTGGTTCACAGATTGACGACTCCACTAGGGAATGTCGAGGGCTAAACTATAATTAATTATTTTTGGGCTTTTCAATTTCTTAATTAATAAAATCAACCATTGGCATTTGCATGATTGTTTGACTTTGATTTCTGCATTGTGTGTGCATTGACTCTGCATGATTAAGACCGTTGTATGCTAAGCAAAAGATGAGCCTAGCCTTGGGCCTAGTCTTTTTGAGTCTTGGGTTCCATGTATGCAAAAGCCATCACTCTTCTCGCCACATACCCTTGGGTATATCAAACGGACCAATCACGTACTGTTGGACCCACGCGACATTCCTGATGTCACATGTGGTTAGGTATATCGATTGGACCGAGCGAGTAAGGGACACTCAGCCTACCCTTTGCATTAGTCCATGTAGACTGTCTCTCTAGGACACATACCCTACATCGCCTGTTCACACACTATTGTAATGTTATGCTGCCGAATTTACACCCCGGTTTTGTTTGAGCCTTGATTGTGAAGTGTGTAAAACCATTAGGACCTAGAATTGTAGGACTAGACCTTTATGAAATTCCTAAATTCTTAAGGGAAATGTTCTCAAAGAGTTAAGGTACTTGATGAAGACCTAGTACCCTAAATGTTCTTGGACTTAGGCCTGTGGTAGTGTTATGCTGCCCGAATAGTGACGTATATCTTTAAGACCTTATGAGAAGATGTGAGACGTGGGTTTTAGGCCCATGTCAATTGGATAGAAGGTATAGGCCTGCGGTAAGACTGAAATGTGAGCTGTAGGAATGAGATTCGTGCTTGGGTTTTAGACCCATTTTCATAGGATAGCATGTGAGAGAGTAAGATCGATGTGTAGGCCTTGGGCCCATACTTTTGTGAGCATGAGTTTGTTGTCCTTTTCATCCTTTTCCTATTGGAGGCTTTCAGTTGATTCGAATCTTTTCCCATTTCCTTTCCCAGCATTCTGGCTTGGTGTGATTTTAGTGGTCGACTAATTAGTTTGAAGAATTCACCTGTTGATTCAGAGAAGTCTAGTTACGAGGATCATACCCCTGCTGTTATTGAGGCTAAGATAGTTGATGAGAAGATCGATGCACTCTTAAGAGCAGGCCAAGAATTGATCCATCAAAAAGGAGAGGAGGATAAGGTGCGAGCCCGTACTAATCCCCTGTTTGATAATGTTGATGAGAATGAGTGTTTCCCTAAGCCTAAGATAGTTGCTGAGCCCAAGCCTAAGGCCCCGGCCTTCTTTCCCGCCGAGCCCATTTTGTTAAGTAGTAAGGTGGAAGCCCTGGAAAAAGTCTTGAGAGGTATCAGAAAATCTGATGACTTAGTAGATAAGTCTTTATTATTTCTATTCCCTAAGGCCCGTATGCCTACTCATTTTAGGATGCCTGAGTTGGAGAAGTTTGATGGGATGGGTTGTCCTAAGACCCATTTGAAGATGTATGTGAGGGCCATGCACCCTCGAGGGGCTTACGATGACCTATTAGCCCAAATGTTCCATGAGACACTGGTTGGGTCCGTTCTAAAATGGTTTCTGTCACTGGATGAATCTAGAATGAAGACCTGTGAAGATATATACATCGAGTTCAGCAATCACTAAAGGTACAACACGGAGGTTGATGTCACTAGGAGGGATTTGGAGACTACTAAACAGGAATCGAGGGAAACTTTCTCAGCATTCATCACCCGTTGGAGGGCCAAGGCTTCCAAAATGCCTAACCGACCTGAGGAATAAGAGAAAATCCGTTTGGTGGAGAAGAATTTACTCCCGGTTTATCATTAACACTTGTTCTCTCAATACCTTCTGTGGACACCCCATTTTTACCAATTATTTCTACTATGTGTCCATGCAAATGATTAACTAGAATAGCTGATCATTTGGTGAGGAATTGGCCTTATAAAGACCAAATTGCCCAGATTGCCCTTTTCTGAGGGAAAGGACAGTTCATTATTTCATGTGTACATTTGGATTGGAATCAACCCATTTGTATTGCATTTGACTTTTGAGGTGTTTTAGAACATCCCTGTAAATTTTCATAGCATTCTGATGAGAGCTCGATAGGTAATTAGGGTTTTTGCGACTTGAAGGGCATTTTCGTCCTTTTTCTCGTATAATTTCCGAATGACCTCCGAATTCGAAACAGATTGTTTCATGAGGTTTATATGGATGTGGGGAGTGAATTTGGAGTGCTAATTGAGTCTTTGAATGGTTGGGATAGATTCTCCCAAAATCGATCCCACGGGTAAGGATGAGCTGAATTAGGGTTTCGATCAAATTGACCGTGAATTGGTCATTTTCACCAAAATGAAAGATTTTCAAAACATGTTTTCAAGTACCAATTTCATATTAAAACCATGTTTTTAGAAGTGGTGCAAGCCTAATTGATCAATTTTACAAAACAAAGAATGGTCATATCACCAATTTTGGCACAACCGGGTCAATTGGCTAACTTTTTGCTAAAACCCTTGACCATGGTCAATTGATTTTAACCCAAAAACATTCTAAAAATGTGGAGGATCAAAACACGGTCGTTTTGAGCCCTGAACCATCGGATTTGGATCAAATTTGACCAAAATATGGCCAAAATATGAAAACCCTAAAATTTGGGGAAGAAAAATTGGGAAGTCACTACGGTGACCGTCCTAGCTAGGACGGCCAACCGTCCAGCCCAGGACGGCCAGCCGTCCAGGCTAGGATGGTCACCAGCATGTTCGAACCCATTTTGTATTTTTGGCATGTTTGAAACTTTCCCACTTGTTTTGGCCGATTTGGTTCGGTTTTTTTGGAATAAATTCGAAGGGTTTTCAGCTGGCAAACCCTAGCATGATCAATTCTAAACCCTAGGATCATTTTTAGGGAATTGAATCCTAACCATTCAAGGATTTGAACCCTAGCTCTATATATACTACACTATGGAGTTAGAGAGAGAGAGGAGGAGAATTTTAGGGTTTTTGGGAGAGGAGGCTACAGATTTTTTGGCTCTTCATTCTTACACCATTGAAGGGGTAAGAACTCAAGGCTAGGAGCTTGAAGGAGGCTAGCCAAGAAGGAGATCGAAGGGTAAATCCTTCACCTTGGTTCTCATTTTTCATGATTTCTTACATAGGTTTATGAGGCTATGGTGTAAGTCCTCTTGATTTTCATATGAGATGGATTCTCTTTTCTTTTTCTTTCTGTTATGAGTATGTTTAACATGATAGGGTTAGTTTTATTTGTTATTTCATGTCATATATATGATTAGGATTAACCTTGGTGTTATTTTATGCAAGCATGTAAGATTAGGGTTAGCTTCATTATGATTGCATGTTAGTAAGCATATTAGGGTGTCTTTTGTTGTGATTTAATACATGTTAGGGTTAGCTATATTATTATTTTATGTGATTAAATGTGATTAGGGTTAACTTAGTTAGGGTTTTATGTGAGTATGCATGCTAGGGTTAGCTTTGTCATGATTTTATATGTAGATGCATGGTTAAGATTAGTTTTATTGATATTTTATGTATAGATGCATGATTAAAATTAGTTTTATTTTCATTCTATGTGAGTAAGCATGATTAGGGTAGTTTTTATCATTATTTTATGTGAGTATGCATGTTAAGATTAGCTATATTATTTTATGTGATTTTATGCATGTTAGGGTTGATGTGTATGGTTAGGTTAGCATTGTTGTGATTTTTGTTAGTATGCATGTTTAGGATTAGTTAGTTTTGTCGTGATTTTGTATATGCATGCATGAGTAGGGTTAGCTTGGTTGTTATTTTATGTGTGTAAGCATGTTTAGAGTAAAGGTTAATTATATTCATGTTGTTATTTGAATCTCATGATAATTGATTGGTGATTTTAATGGTAATATGAGTACGTTAATGTGTATTTTGACATGCGAAGAGTCTTGAGTCATTTTATTTATGCTTTTTACGATTATTTAAACACTCGCCATGGATTTGATTGTTTGAATATAAAAATGTGGACGAGGGAGCGTGCAAAGGTAAGATCCTTCCCTTGTGATATTGATTTGATGGTTTGGATGTATAAAATGTGTACGAGGGAGCGTGCAAAGGTGAGATCCTTCCCTTGTGTTTAACTCAATCGTTTAAGCATATTTTGGTGAAATTTTTGACATGTTTTTGCATAGTAATTTAAAATATTCATGTAGAAAGCATGCTAGGACATTTTCACATTTTTTATTCTTTGTTTTCATGGTTTTTAGAGTAATTTAAGGTACATATTCAAATCTGTCCAGATTTGTTTATGTCCTTAAATTTATTCTAAAAATCATTTTTAGGCCAAATCCAACTTAGAAATATGCTTAGGCTCACATAGATTAATTAGTGTGCATTTAGGGGCATTTTCATGCATTTTTAGAATTAATTACATGCTTATTTGTTTAAATTTCAGCATGCATTGCATTAGTATTTTTAGGTTTTTAGGTTAACTTTAGGGCTAGTTAGAGACCCTAGGCTAGGAAGGTCACTTGACCTTCCCTAGGAATTTCCTATGTTGTAAAAGTCATACTCAGATTTGAGTATTTTAATCGATTTGATTGTCTATCTTCGAGAAATTTTCTAAAAATGATTTTGATTTAATGAATATGATTTTTTAAGAAAGATTTGATTATTAATTGATTTTCAAAAGATTTGAAATGTTTTAAAGATTTTTACTTTGGAATGAAATTCCTTCCATATGATTTGTTTTCTTGAAAATCTTTGAAAAAGATTTTCAATAGGAATTGAATTCTAAAGATAAGAATTATTTGGAAAATTTGGATTTTATGAATGTCTTTTAATTTGAAATGATTTCAAATAAATGATTTTGAAAGAATAAAAACTCTCGAAGTTAGAGTCTTGAAGTAGGTTGAAATATCTTCGATGATGTGATCGATTACAATAGGAGAGTCCTAGGGTAGTCGAACTACGTGGACTTTGATACTTGCTAGGTGATACTAGTAAGTTACGTAGGCGCTAATAGGGCTCAAGTCCGACCTAGGATGCCCGTAGGGTGTCCTAGGTTCTTAGGGTTTGTTTGTATATATTTTTTATTTATTTATTTATTAATATAACTAATATAGATAATGCATTTATATCACTACTTTATTGGTTGATTTAGATTATTTAGGATTGTTTGTAATAAGAAATTTAAATAGCCCAAATAAATTAGAAGTCCTTTAATTGGGGCGAGGTGGGTGCCTACAAGTGAAAGCTTGGAACCTTCCCACATCGTAACCTAGCCCCCGGATCCAACTCTGGTTTATAGACTGTCTTTTCATTGAAAATGGAGTTTGTTTTGTTTTAAAAAATAAAACATTTTCATGGTTTCCTTATTCCTTAAAAATAAGGTGGCGACTCCTTTGTTTGATTTCTAAACCCCCCCCTAATCACATCGCCCGGTGATGATGTGGACTCACACCTAAAGCCCCGCCACGAGGCTGGTCCACACCTTCCTAATTTTCGAGCTTTAGTCGCTGCTGGTACCCAAGTTGAGGACGCCCTAGCCAATGGGGCCTTGGAACTGATGAACCCTACAAGAACCACCGTCCTGTCGTCAATGGAAAGGCTGCTGAAGTCAACGCCATATCTCAGCCTGCCCCATTCACCCAACGCATTTCCTTGGGAAATAAACCATTCAGAAATTCATCTAGCTTTACATGCCATTGGAGCTAGTCTTTGAGAAATTGAAGGCTCGAAGCTTGCTCCAACCCTTAGAGCCCAGGTATGTGCCCAACCCATTACCCAAAAATTACAATGAAAATGACTATTGCCATTTCCATCAGTCCAAAGGCCATACTACCAACCATTGCATCCGCCTTCGCCATGAAGTCGAAGACCTCATAGACAACAAAACCATTTCCCTGAAAGGTTTTTTCGAATACATGGAATCGCAGCGGAAGACAAAATAAAATTTTTTAAGAAGATGATTCCATTATTGAATATCCCGGCAAGATTCGAAGAAGCATAGGGACATATGATTTGCAAAACAAGCATACATATTTATCAAACATAAATAATACTTACTTCATTAGCCTTTCGATTTGCGATTGATGAATCCAAGCTCCAAACGGATGAAGCCTCTAACGGTATCCACACGAACACAAGACCTCTTGAATCCTTGAAGCTCCTCAACTATGGAAGAATCAAGCTTGGAGATGGGAGAGAAACTATTTCTCTAATTTGATGAATGGGAGGCTTAGTGCTAGCATGTCTTATCATCTAGTATTCATAGAAAACCCCTAGGGTTTCTATTTAATACTTATTTCCAAAAGTAACTTAATTCTCTTTATATATTAACAATTAATATATAACTTAATTCTTTATATATATTAACAATTAATATATAAGGTTATTAATAGAATTAGTATTAGGAAATTCCCTTCTTTCTTTAATTCAAGATACTCACTTATGCTCTTTGTTTGTGTGTGACCCATTGGGTTCACCCCAACCTAGCAATGACTAGGGACATCTCTATGTCTCCTAATATAGAAACTTTCTATTTCAAGTTTTAATTGAAACTATTCCAATTATGCCCTCATTGATAACACTTATCAATAGGCTTTCACTGGTCATGAGTGACGTCTAGCAATGTGTCATGACATGCCCTAGGTTTGGGTGACTAGCAGAACTATATGAACCCTTCTTGTTACTTAATCCTTCATCCCCTAATGTCACAGTTAAGATATTCAGGGTATGGATATAAGTCAAAACCCTATCTTAACAACCTTGTCATATGTTCTTCAAAATATAATCTCAATAAGGTGAACCCTATGAAACACTTTCATAGTTCACCTATCACTCTGGCCAGAGATTCACATTGAGAGTTATCTTTGAGAACTAACCTTGACATTCTCTCTCTTATCAATGAGAGTAATGATTCTTTATTGACCACTCATATGTCTTCATGCAAGACTTATTAGAGCCAATGAGTGCTGACTACAACCTTAGGGTAAGGTTATATAAGACACCATCAAACCCTAACAATTCTGGCATAAAACATCCATGGTGTCTCAGGTCTTAGGATTACCAAGTAAATGGACGTAACATAAGAATATTCCTTTGACTTAATCTCCATAGGAATATTCTAGCAGATCAATTTCAGTGTACATGTTCTCTAACATGCACCCACAGATTAACCTAAATGTCACTACACTCATAGGAAAGACTACCTATCCTCCAAATGGAGTTAGTTTAAATCTGTGCTACTCTTGTCAGTTTAATAAATGTCCTCTTTAATAAACCTATAAGTAGGAACCTTTTTAGAATAAATGTGTATGAGAAATATGAGTCTCCATATCCCAATAAATTGAGATACATATTTCTTTTATCATTTATTCATGGACATTATCGTATATATAATTGAATATATAAACGACAAGTAATACCTTCTTATCCTAATATGAAATAGATATGCTCTTTAAGATTGGTTTTAGAGCATACCTCTAACATTCCCCACCTTCTCAACCCAATGTCACCCAAAATCCACTTCCTACTCATGCAGTCCCATTACCAGCTAACATCAATGTCATCCATACCGACCCTTATAGCCATTGTGAACCCATTCGCCCTCACCATTCATCCTCTACCACTAAAGTTGAGATATCATATCCCTGTCAGGCCTATGAACCCATTACTCCACCCAAGCCAAAATCCAAAAAAGCCTTCTCCAAGACTGAGACCAGCCAGCGAGAGTTGCGAAAGAGATATGAGGCCAAAGATCCTGAAGTATGTCTATTGGGTGAACCTAGCGGAAAATTCGATTTCTATGTCCTTTACTCAAGAGTTGAAAAGCCCACTTTTGAAAAGCCCATTGTCCCTACTGGTTGGGATGATATCCCTGATCTGCCTAAAGAAAATATTCCTCTAGCTCATGATGAACCCGAAGATCCAAACTTCATTCTTTTTTAGGAAGCCAGCCAGGTTATCCTCAATAAGCATTTTGAGAATAGAACCCGTATGACCGTCAGGACCACTGATATGCACGGGGAAGTTCGTTACTTAGCCGTTTATGTAAGACAACCATGGGTCACCCAATGTTTCAAGTCAAGATTGGCTTATGCCGAGTCTAGTGTAAGTGACGGGTCAGGAAGTGAGGTTGATATCATAGAATAGGAAGATATTATGAATACACCCGAAGAGATAGCAGATATTTGGGCCAGCGATGAGGAGGATGTTAACCATATCACTAGGGGAGGTCTTCATTTCAAGCCCACTCACTTGGAATCCGATAACCCCTTATAAGAGTTAGAGAGACCCCAACGCACTGAAGTTCAAGAAGAAGAGAATGAGGTATTGAAACAGCTCAAGCGAACTCAAGCCAACATCACTATCTGGGGGCTTTTAATGGCTTTACAGAAACACAGGCAGACCGTGCTCAGGCTACTTAACCAAGTGTAGATTCCCATCGACATTTCACCCGAAGATTTAGTTGGTTTGGTCAGTCCAGTTCATCATGGGCAGTCGATATCTTTCACAGAGTCAGAACTTCCGAAAAAGGGCCCAATCATTTGCAAGCCTTGTATGTCACGGTGGATATTATGGGCAAGAGGATTCCTGCTGTATTGATAGATAATGGGTCAGCCTTGAATGTATGTCCTCTCAGCACTACTACTTCTTTGGGCACCGAACCATCAGAATTCAGGCCGTCAGGACAAACTGTGAGAGCGTATGATAACACACGAAGGGAAGTGATTGGCATGATCATCTTACCTCTAGTCATTGGGCCTGTAGAGTTCCAAGTTGATTTCCAAATATTAGATGTGCCTGCTTGTTTCAACCTCTTACTTGGTAGACCTTTGATCCATCCAATTGGGGCATTGCCTTCCTCTCTCCATCAAAAAGTCAAGTTCCCCTACAAAGGCTCAGTGGTGACATTGAAGGGAGATTCTGAAATCACTCATACCCGTGTACCTATCTGTGAAATCAAGCCTGAATTTGAAGAGGTATCATTAACAGGCTTTGAGTATATACAGTGTGTAGAGATTGAGCCAGGATGTAAAGAGAAAATGGTGCTGGATTGCAGTCTATATGGAAATATACAAGTGGGCCAGATTATGAAAGATATGGGTTTCTTTCCAGGAATGGGCTTAGGTCATCGTCATCAAGGCACACCTAGTCTCATCAAATATCACTCAGCAATCTACCCTTTTGGATTGGGCTATCAAAGTACCGAAGCTGACATAAAAGAGATGATGCAAAAAAGAAGGGAAAGACAGTTGGCCAAAGAAGAAAGACGAGCCTTTAACCTCACTCTGAAACCTTACCGGCTCACTTTAAATAGGGCTTTTGTTAAAGGAGATGATTTCCCCTATTATGGTTTCCCTGAACCTATTTACCTTGAAGATCAGAAAGTTAGAGTTCCCGAATTTGAAATCTTCTTCAACACTCCACTACCTCTCTCTCCAACTACCATCATGGCTGAAGAGTATATAGAATTCGACTAGTCTGACCATATCGATAAAGTCACTATAAGGGCAATGTTCAAAGAGATTGCCTGCATTGAAGAGCATGTTCATGAACCCGATCCTATCCACCTCATTAAAAATACCACCAGTCCATTGTCCAATTGGAGCCTCGAGTATGAGCTTTGAGTTGAAGACTCAATCGTGGAAGAATCACTCCCATCAGATGATAGTGTAGACATCCATTTTTGACCATGAGTATGGTCATGAATGGTTGCATGTGTTTAGAGATGAAATAGGATGTTAAAACCCTAAGTTCCCAGTTTTACCCTTATGAGTAGTTAGATAGAGGTCATTACTGCATGTTGGTTTTTAGGACAGATTGAGTCGATTCTTTTTGCATTAGGTTTTTAGAGAGTCTAGGAACATCCCTGCAAAATTCCATGGCATTCTGAGCCAGACTTGATAGAAAATAAGGCCTTTTGCGACTGAAGGGCAGTACTGTCCTTTGAATCACAAAAGCCCTGAATGACTGTCGATCTTGTCTCGAATAGTCTCGAGGCTTTGGCATAGATATGTAAAGTGTGTTTGGTAGTTAAGTTGATCATTGGCAAGGTCTGTAGAGCCTTCTGGCTCATGATTGGCTCTTAAGACTCAAAAGGCCCTTTCAATCCAAGATTAGGGTTTCGACCGAAACCGACCGGGATTCGATATTTTTATCAAACCAAAGCTTTCAAAGGCTTCAAAACACTTTCCTAAAACATTTTAAAACTTGTTTCGATAAGAAGAAATGATTTCGAAAGCAATCGGTTAGCAAATTTCAAAACCCTAATTTGGGCTCGGCAGACCCTAAACAGCTAATCGATTGAATTTTCCCTAAAACTTTGACCTTAGTCAATGAATTTTCACTTCAAACACTTCTTAAAACATGGAGAATCGAATCACGATCGTTTCGGCGCTTGAATCGTCAAATTTGGACTTAAAACGGGCCCGAAAAGTAGAAAAAATCCGAAACCTGGTCGAAACGGGCTGAGACAGGCCCATATAGGGCAAAAATGGCATGGCGGATGGATGACCGTCCACCAAGAGATGGTCAACCGTCCATGAAGGATGGCCAACCGTCCCAAGGTGGATGGTTGTTGATCCTTTTAGCCAATTTTGCTAAAAATCAGAGTTTTTTTCCTGCCAGGACTCTTCCAAACCTTGCCATGTGTCCAGTTCGGCCATGGGGACTTTGGGATGAGTTCAAACACCTTGGAAGACTGGTTTTGAGCCCTTGGATCACTCCTAAGAGATTTAAACTCAGCCATTGATCAAACTCAGGCCTCCCTATAAATAGAGGGCCCTGAAATCAGTTTTAATACACAGAATAAGCTTTAGAGAGCTAGCTTGGAGAGTAGAGGCTTGAGCAATTGCACAAGCTTCCCCCATAGAACTCTAGCTTAAGTTTTAAAGTCCTTGAGGTCCTTGGAGTCCTTGGAGTCCTTGGAGCTTGAGGAGAATGAAAGGTTCTGTGAAAACCACAGACATGGATGCGCAGCGGAAGAGG
>JAESVK010032678.1:0-10190 GCA_017140935.1 Hamamelis virginiana | reverse complement strand
AGGTAGGTCTATACTATGTCTTCCACCACGGTTTTGTTGTGTATCTCACTACAACAAAACCGGCCTTTACCGACGGCTCGAAACCGTCGGTAAAACCTATAAAAACCGTCGGTAAACCATTTCCCTACGGCTCCCATCCGCCGCTACAAGGCGTGGGTATAGATAGCGTTGGTAAATGTATTGCCGACGGATATTATTACCGCCGTCGGTAATACCACCTTTGCCGACACATAAACAACCGTCGGCAAAGGTAACGACAACCGTCGGGAATTATTTTTCCTTGACGGAGGTTGACGGACGTTAGGGGTATTCCCGATGATCAAATAGTGCCGGTAAATATAATATTAATCGCCGGTAAAAATACTTTTGCCGACACTCTACGACTGTCGGTAAAAATAATAACAACCGTCGAAAATTGATTTGTTTTAACTAAAAGTTGACGGACATAAAGCCTATGTTGACGATCCAATGCCGCCGGCAAATATAGTACTCACCGTCGGGAAATCATTAAAATTGACGGACATAAAGCCTATGTTGACGATCAAAAGCCGCCGGTAAACATAGTACTCACCGCCGGGAAATCATTAAAGTTGACGGATATAAAGGCTATGTTGACGATCCAATGCCGTCGGTAAATATAGTATTAACTGTCGGGAAATCATTAGCTGTCGGGAAGAAATTATTCTGTTTTCCGTCGGAGTTTTAACGCCGCCGGAAATACCCCTATTTTTTACGGCAGTCAATTGCCGACGTAAATACTTTTTTCATATTGTAAAAATATAATTTGTTAAATTATAGACTTCTACTGACGCAGAGTTTTACCGTCGGGAAAAGTTTATATAATACTTTTACCAACGACATTCTATAATGCCGACAAACGTGTTAATTTTTTTTTATCCAATTTGTTGATACTTGTATATAACATGCATATAAAGTGTATTCCACAAATGACATCGATAATCTTGCATTAAATCCATATAAATTGAAGCCGTCGACAAAAATGACATCTGTAATATTGCATTGAATACATCCAAACACAAAAAAGTAAACCTATGTCTACGAATATGAAACAAAATAAGGTAGTGTTGTTGCAAGTTCAATTGTTTAAGATAATTGAAAATAAAATAAAAAACTCTTAAGTAGCGTCTAAAATAGGTGTCAAAGTGGGCATCGGAGAGATCCAAAAGAAGGGGGGACTGATCCAGCGCTAGAGTCACTAGCCTGCAAAATAGAGCAAAACAAAAATATATTACTAACTAACCTTATAGATTTAGATAAATAGTTAAGATTACAATAAAAAAATTATTAGAAATGACAGTTAAGACACCAATTTATAAGATGTTAATAAATAAAAAAGTTTTGTTCTACTTTATAGTTGAGCACTTAAACAATCATAACAAATACATATAGCTTCAAACTCAATCAAAAAGACACTAGCACATAAAAAGGCCCAAAAGCAAATAAATGTCATATCAGAAGTAAATAAAAAGAACAATACAATTATTGTTTTTCGATGCAATAAGAGCCTATATATAAATAAAGAAATGCAAATTTCATTTCAATTATTCAAAGTAAGAAAAAAATGACATCAATGGAATTATAAATTAAAATGGTGGCATTTCATCCATAGGAAAGTATGAAAAGAAAAAAACTTGCTTTTCAAGACGAAAATCCGGCAGAGTTTCATCTATTTTTTCAATATTTCCAAATTTTTACCTGTCAAATTAAGAGTATATAACACTTCTATAATTATATCCAAACAATATTTCAATCATATGGCGCTTCCCGCGCCTCACATATCATCTACAACTAACAATCACCAAGAGAAGTACACTTCTAAGTTATATTTCTAACACACTTAAAACATACATGCAAGCCCACAGGTTACATTCCAGATGGATCTTTAGGCACAGTAGGCTCAAAAACATGCAATATTAATATCCTTTTCATAATTTCAAAGCCCCCAAATGACCAATGAATTATTAACTTTTCAACACTATCAATAATAATCTAAATATCTCTCTATCTCTCTACTATCGGTTCAATGATGCAAGGAATGGAAAAGAAAACAACAATACCCACATATATTTTGTGGAGGTTTTGAAGTTAAAACTTAGGCTCCAAGTAGGGTTGGTAATCATTATTCGTACATATCCTAACAAAGCTTACCATCTAGGCCATGGAAGCAAACAAAATGCAGGATTTTATAGAAATTCACATGCAGTCCTAAAATTACTTTTTCCATGAAAGTTTAGGTATCTACAAAATTCTCCAGTATCCAAGTTTTGCATGCATATATAAAATGATTCAATTTTAAGTAAACTATAACTCATGGCGTTCTCTAACTAGTCTCTCCAACTAACTTGTTATATTTATATTTAAAAATTAAATAAAGAATTGTTTTGAAATTCACAAGCTAAGACATTGTTACACTTTATGATCAAATCAGCTTTGACATCTTCTCGAGTCCTCATCAAAACATTGTTACACTTTATACATGGACATAGCATGTTACCCTATATGCTAACACGATCCCATGCAAAATCAAGAAATTCCTGCACTCCTTTCTTGTAGTCGGGGATTAATCTATTCCTTAATTGCATCCAAGACTTATCCATCCTATATCCACTAAATAAGGGGAAATAAATTTAAAAAAAAATATATATATATATATAAATCTATTCCTAAGTTACTCAATATACAAGGAAAATTTTGTCACAACTACTTCTAGTATGAAAAATTTGATACATGAAAAATTGATTTGGACATAAACCTAAAAAAATATGCGAAGAGATAGTCCTTCAAAACAAATTTTAAAAAAAGCTAATGTAAACGAGGCCAAGTGACAGAAAAGTGTGTCCCTAATCTGTTCCAATTAATCACATATAACCTTTTATTTATTTAATTTTTTGACCTGTCCTCAATTTTTTACCCCCCTCATTAGAAAGTGAACAGTTTGAATTGATTAGAAGACGGATAATAAACTAATAAAATTCATATATACGAGATTATAAGAAACAAGTTCACTCATTGATGCTCCAGACAATTTGTAAGTTTGCATTGATATGGTGTTTTTTTTTTTTTTTTTTGGGTTGTTGGGTCTATAGGAAGCCCATCAGAGTTTATGAGGTACATAATTGGGGCTACTCTCTTCTTTCCCTTAAATGACCCCCAATTCTTATGAAGGCAAAATCTAATCTCTCTAGTACAACTAGCTAGAGACTTTAATAATATATAGGTTGGCCAGTACCTTCAATGGATCATAACAAGTTCATGATTGATAATGATCCATTTCTTATTAAAAATAAAATGTGCACTCAAATATGTTATCAAAGATAAGGTATCACAAATTCAATGTGAATAATAAGCTTGTTTTGAACACCTTCAAAAAAATGGGAAAAAAATAATAATTAAAAAAAAAAAAGTCTTCCTTTAAACTCTAAATGAGTGATATATATTATCATAAGTTTGATAAAAGACAAAACTGATAAGCATATGTGGATTTATAACAATTGACTCCAATCAGAATAGCAAATTAATAAATGAAGTATAAATGAGGTGTCCAGAAAAAGATTAAAAACGAAAAACTTTGAGGGGCATTTGGGTTAGTGCATGAACATATATGCTACAAAACAATAACATATATATAGTCAGGATTTTGGCTACTGCAGAAGATTTTCTTAAAAGAGAAAATGCATTGCACATCAAATGAGTTTCATGTCTCATTTTAATTATTAGAGCAACCAAGATCCTTCCAATATCCCTAACAATGCACACATGTCGTATTATTTGATTGGAATAACATAAATATTGTGCATGTGATCAAGGCTGAACCAAGCTAAATGAACTGACCATGATTAGGATCAAAAGAACTAGAAATAAGGTATTTAAACAATATTTAGAGTGAAGTACTGCCCAGCTATTCATAAGATAAGCCAATGCATTTGATGCATATTCTCATCAACCTAAAACATGTAAATTCCAAAAAACAGCAGAAAATTTAATGTAGGAAAAAGATATTGAGGAATTATATATAAATAAATATATAAGGTCCAATAATGACCAATCTAGGCCCCATTGATGTTCAAGGCATCTAGCAAACTCAACCAACACCTTGAGAAGATCAAACAATAACAAATTAACTAAAGGTGTGCAATATTGATTATTGGATGCCCCATAGCAAACTATGAATCCCTTAAGTGAACACCCAATGCTGGTATAGCTACAGGTTTCAGGCAGAGATACAAAGGCCCTAAACATGTAACCTAAAAAATCCTAGAATGTTTTAGTAACCTACCAAGAAAAGGAGAAAGAAATGAAAAGAAAAGGCTATTTTTTTTTTTTTGGGCATATGCCCATGCCCATGAGGAGCTTGCATACATTGTTACATTGATAAGTGTTGGCATGGTAGGAAGAGTAATGTCACTGTTACATATTATCAGAATGTTGACAAATATATGACAAGTAGTAAAATTTTATATAAAAGAAAGAGACAGATAATAGAACCAGAGCTAGTTGTAGGTTATGGTATTAATTAATTAGCAGTACTCAGTCACATTTTATCTCTACTATATATACATTTATCACAGGCAACACATATGTTCCTTTGTGAGATACTATCAAGATGAGATGCATCATATGCATAGTATTGTGTATAGAAAGATACTAGTGGATCTGCATAGTATTAATCTCACCAAGATTAATTGATAACAATTACACATAACATATTTATGTACACTAAAACACAAAAAGTCCATTGAAACTATAGATGATGTACTTTAAACTAAAAGTAAAAATGTTATGAACTATGCACAAAAGTAGTGGATTTTTTTTAGCTTGAAAAGAACAAATAAAACTCTGTAATGCATTTCATATAAATAGACACACAACAAATAAATAATCGCTTATAGACAGTGAAAAGCCTTTGATCTAGAAGTATAATAGATAGCCTGGAGGATTCTCTGTTTTTCTTTATTTTGACCAGTACTTGATCTTGCTTTTCAACATCAATAATTGAATTTTGTTTCTCAAAATCTTGGCTTTCTCTTTGTTCCTCCAAGTAGTTTAATTTCTCATATGTGTCATCGGCCAAATCCAAATCACAGAAATGGCTGCTGGATCTACTCAGATACCGAGACAGGGGACACACACAAATTTCGTTTCAAACAGAGTGGTGGAAATAACTATTCTATGCAGTTAGTTGTCTATGGAAGTAAACTCTGGAGTTTAACAGGATGAATCACCTTATCATAGTGTATTAGTCAGTTAAGTTTATGCTTTCTTGTAAAACCTTAACCCCAAATAACTATTTTAGTTTATGTTCTTAATATAGGTAGGTTTCTATCATAAGGTTACATGTTCGTAAAGGTTTGATTAAAGGTTTTTATGCAAGCCGGCACCATTGAAGATGCAAGGCACTATGTTTTAGCTTGTATTTAGCAATCATAAAGGCACTATGATTAAGGAGCAACATGAAGGTTCCATCCATTAACCCATTAAGGACCAGAAGAAATAACAAAAACTAAAATAAATAACAAAAACTAAAATAAAGCCCTAGGTCTAGGAAGAGGGATGGAGGTCATACCAGAATTGGGATTAGGGGCTTTTCAGAACTGGTGATTAGCGGCAACTTTGCACTTCCAATGGCAGATGATTTAGGGTTTCAGGTGCTAAATAAGAGAGGGAAGAGGGGTGCGCGGTGATTGATGACGAGCTTGCGTGGTGATCGGGGGTGTTCTGCGAGGGAAACTGAAGGGATACGCGCAGGGATGGGAAACTGAAGGGATGTTAGCGCTAAACCCAAATTTTTTATTTTTAATCCCAAAATCTTAAGCGCCAAAACCCAAACGACTGCGTTTAGGGCGTTTTTATGTTTTAAATAATTATTTGGGTTTCTATTATAACATTGTACGCAACTTTTCCGTAAGATGACCTCTATATGGCCAAATATAAACAATAATTTGAAAATCTGACCGTTGGATTAGATGAACTGCTTATGAATTTTATGTTCACCAAAAATCACAGTGATCCAACGGTCAATTTCTAAAAAATAAAATGAAAAAAGTTGGTGACATTTTTAAAAACAATAAAGTCACAAATTTTCACTGTGATTTTTCAAAAATTAACCATTGGATCGGTGTGATTTTTGGTGATCATGAAATTCATATGCAGTTAATCTAATCCAACGATCAGTTTTTCAAAATATGATCTGCATTCGGCCCTATAGAGGTCACCTTATGCAAGGTTGTGTAAGATGTACCTTATAATAGAAGCCCTATTTAAATAATTAATGGTTTTATAAAAATAATTATTTATAAATGGAGTTTGTTAATTATAAGGTGAAATTGTGTGTTTGTGTGTGTGTGGGTGTGAGAGAGAGAGAGAAAGGCGCCAATTGTATAACATAGTTTGATAAACTGGCTGTATGAATAATATAAGTCACAAATTTTCAAATTTTCAATAATAAACTATATTATTTTAAATACCTTATAAAAGATTTTACACTTATATGTTTTTACATTAACTAGAAATACACCACGTGCATTGCACGTATAAGTTTTTGCAGAAAAAAATATTTTTAGAAAATTAAATATAATTTGAACAATGTAAATAAGATGAAATAATTAAGATTATTAAAATTTTGTCATTAAAAAAATTTGAGAGATCTAAACGATACTAAATCGATATATGTGAACTTAATAAACTATAAAATTTTCATATAATTTATTTATTTATTTTTAAAGAGTGCTAAAAATAGCAGGAAAACTATATATATATATTTTTTTTAATTTGAAATAAGAAATAGAAAGTAATTTATTCGGTATTTTATAGTAATTAGTTAATTGAAAAATTATATTTTACCTAGAAATGAATTAGCATTTGAAATAATTTAATTTAATTAAGAATATTTTTACTCCATTCAGTAGAATTTCATATAAACGAAATTTAGTAAAATTATTTTTAAAAAATTGAGATTAAATTAATATTCCAAAGTAATTTTAATTTAATTAATTTTATTGTGATGGGTGGAATTTTAAGAGACGGTGTCTATTTATATATTTTTAAAATTATATAGGGATATTTTGATCAATCAAAAGCTTTTCCCACATTCACACAATTGCACCAAGTGCAATGTGCGTTACAATTTTTTTATAAAAAATAAAAAATGTAAAACCTTCAACTTTGAGTGATAGAGTCATCAATACAATTAAGATAAAATATCAAAATTTTATTTAAATAATTAGAAAATTTCCTCTTTTTTTTTTTTTTTTTGAAGCTAAAAAATAAATTGCTAATTATAAGGTGAATTTGTGTGTGTGTGAGAGAGAGAGATCTAGAGAGGCGCCAATTGTAAACCATAGTTTGAAAAAGTGGCCGTTTGAACAAAAGTCACAAATTTTCAAATTTGAAAAATAAAATATATTTTTTCAAATACCTTATAAAAGATTTTCCACTTATATGTTTTTTCATTAACTAGAAATTAATGCACCACATGCATACTGCACGTATAAATTTTTGCAGAACAAAATATTTTTTTAAAATCAAATATAATTTGAACAATGTAATTAAAATTTTAATAATTTATGATTATTAAAATTTTTTCATTAAAAAAATTTGAGAGATCTAAATGATATTAAATCGATATATGTGAACTTAATAAACTATAAAATTTTCGTACAAATTATTTATTTATTTTTAAAAAGAGCTAAAAATAGTAGGAAAACTAATTTTTTTTTTTTTAAATTGAAATAAGAGTTAGAAAGTAAATTATTATGTATTTTATAGTAATTAATTATTTGAAAAATCATGTTTTATATAGAAATGAATTAGCATTTGAAATAATTTAATTTAATTAAGAATATTTTTACTCCATTTAGTATAATTTCATATAATCGAAATTTAGGAAAATTATTATTACAAATTTGAGAATAAATTAATATTCCTAAGTAATTTTAATTTATTTAGAAAACTAAGTTATTGTGATGGGTGGAATTTTAAGAGACGATGTCAATTATATATTTTTAAATTATATAGGGATATTTTGATCAATCAAAAGATTTTCCCACAATCACACTATTTCACCACGTACTATGCGCATTATAATTTTTTGGGCAATTTCCTTGAATAATCCTAAGTTTCCAAAATATTACGCCGACGAACCCGATCCAAAACTAATTTCGCAAATATTTTTTTAGGACATAAATACCCTCCACTCATATGGGTATTTACAATTTGACCATTGAAATGGTCAAAATTTTTGTACGGGTGAATTAAAAAAAATCGAAGAGTCACCAATAATCAACACAATCCATAATTTTTTGGGCAATTTCCTTGAGGATTCTTAATAATATTGGTGATTATTAGATAAATTGAGGATTGGGGATTCTGTTTATTTTTGGGGATTATACATAAAATTGGGGATTCTGTACAAAAAATTCAGGGGGCATTTATGGTCGCATTAAATTTTGACGTGACAGAAAGTGGATTGGGAATTATTAACATTATTGGTGATTATTAGATAAATTGGGGATTGGGGATTCTTTTTATTTTTGGGGATTATACATAAAATTGGGGATCCTGTACAAAAATTCGGAGGACATTGAATGACTAGCATTAAATGTTGACGTGACATAAAGTGGATTGGAGATTCTTAACAATATTGGTGATTATTAGATAAATTGGGGATTGAAATTATACATAAAATTGTTGATTCTATACAAAATGGTCAAACTTCAATTTTAAGGGTAATTTTATCCAAAAAAACAATAATAGGTGTATATTCGTAATATGTTTGGATCGGGTTCATAGGCGTAATATTTTGGAAACTTAGGATTATTCATGGAAATTACCCTTATTTTTTTATAAAAAATAAAAAATGTAAAACCTTCAACTTTGAGTGATAGAGTCATCAATACAATTAAGATAAAATATCAAAATTTTATTTAAATAATTAGAAAATTTCCCTTTTTTTTTCCCTAAAAATAAATATATAAAGTGTGAATCATATAATATTTAATTTCTCAAGTAAATGACCCTTGGATTAGATGAACTACTTATGAGTTTATGCCCACCAAAAATTATAGTGATCCAATGGTCGATTTTTGAAAAATGCTACAAATAATGAGAAGTTGTGAATTTTTTTGTTCTTTAAAATATTATCAGTTTTTTCTTTCTTTCTTTTTTTTTTTTTTTTTTTTTTCAAATTTCAAACCATTGGATCATTATGATTTTTGGCAAACATGAAACTAATGAGTATTTCATCTAATCCAACGGTCGGTTTTTCAAAATAAATCGTTGGATCTCTATGGATTTATCTTTGTCGTTGGGCACGAGTTACCATTACCGACGGTGTTATGTTAGCCGTGGATAAAGCATTTAAATTGCCTACGGTTTTGTGTTTGTCGCCGGGAATGAGTTACCATTATAGACGGTGTTATGCTAGCCGTCGATAAAGCACTTAAATTGTCGACGGTGTTATGGCAGCCGTCGATAAAGCGCTTACATTGCCGACGGTGTTTTGTTTGTCGCCGAGAACGAGTTACTATTACCATCGATGTTATGGTAGCCGTCGCTAAAGCACCTACATTTCCCGACGGTGTTGTGTTTGTCGTCGGGCATGAGTTATAATTACCGACATGTTTGTGGTAGCCGTCGATAAATCACTTCCATTGCCGACGGTGTTTTGTTTGTCGTCGGAAACGAGTTACCATTACCGACGGTGTTATGTTATCCGTTGATAAAGCACTTCCATTGCCGACGGTGTTTTGTTTGTCGTCGGAAACAAGTTACCATTACCGACGGTGTTATGTTATCCGTCGATAAAGAAATTTAATTACTGGCGGCACAGATTAACAGTCGGGAATTGTTTCTAATTGCCGACGGAGTTTTTTTGGGGCGCCGGTAAAAGCTTATAATTATTGACGGCTACTTTTGTAGCCGCCGGAAAAAATTCCATGGCGCGGCGGGAAGACTTCCCTCCAAACTTTTTTGGTGGGAATGGCCAATACCAACGGCATTTATGAGCAGCCGTCGGCAAAGATGTGGATTTGCCGTCGGCATAGAAAGAGCCGTTGGTAATACATGCCTTCACCGACGGCATAGAAAGTGGCGTCGGTAGTAAATGGTATTACCGACGGTTTTTTGGCAACCACCGGGAAATTCCGTCGGTATAGGCCAGTTTTGTTGTAGTG
>JAESVK010032646.1:0-12035 GCA_017140935.1 Hamamelis virginiana | reverse complement strand
GAAGACTTAAATTTTGTTGGTCACTAGTTGATTGCCTGGAAAACAAAATTGATAAAAGAGACATGGTCACGTATTCAACAACAGCCTCATATAATTGTGACTTATTTATATAAACTACCTTATTGATGAACATTACATGGAATTTATACTACTATAGAAAGCAGCTTGGAGGCCTTTGCTCTCCCCCTTTGTATCTTGTTTATTGAATACCAAAACCACCCCTACTTCATTGCTAAAAAATAAAAGAGGGCCAAAGGGTAATTTTGCATGTTTGTGTTGAAGAGGAAAAACTACTCTACCCACAATCCCACACCCTCATTCTGTCAATCCTTAGGCTCGTATGCGGTATGCCTGCTCGATCTCCTGGAAAGTAGCATCCTGGAAAAAGGGGCAAAATGTTAACTTTTTATCGTTTTGAAAAAAATGTTTAGAATGGATGTTAGCAAAATACCTATATTCATATGCTGTAAGCACAACAACTATGGTCAGGGGTGGAGCTAGGATTTTCTCAATGTGGGGGCAAAATTTGGTACCTCAAATGATACATCTTTGAAGCAATTTATTTGGGTGCCAATGCCAAATTTTGACAATGATAGTTCAAATGGTATATCATTAAAGATGCTTTTAGATCAACATGTCATTTGCTATGTAGGGGCACTTAAACACTCATTAATAATATCAAATTTAATCTTATAAAATTTATAATTACAAGTGTCTAACCATATTTTTACCCTAAAAGAGATAGTTAGAGGAGAAAGACTCAAAGACCTCATCACATGTGACCTAAACACCTATTAAATTTAAATTTTTCGACCTTTTGAAAGAATACTAAAACTTTAAAATTAAAATTAAAGTTTCAAAGTTTTTCTCACAAATAATATAGTGGGGACAATTTTAAAAATATATGAAATTATGGAGTGTATATAGTGTCCAAGACAACCAGGCAACAATGAATGTGGATTATGTGCTTAGATACATGAAAGACATAGTTGAGTTAAGAAGTGTTAATGATTGTCATAAGGTAATGTAGCATGTATATTTCAAATAAGATAGTAATAATTCGCATTATTCCTTATCTAATTCAATGCGTTTTTTCCATGTACATATGCAGTTCGATAGTATTGAAAGTTATACAACTGAGGAGATTGACGATGTCCGAGTCAAAGTAATGAATTATATCTCCAATCATGAAATCCACATCAAATCCACTTTGAATTTGGTTGGCTGAAAATCGCTTGTCGTATATTGTGTCTAAATGTAGTTTTTGAGGGTTGGAGGTGGACGGAGACCCACTTGGGTTTGATTATTGGATTTTGATTTTGGTTAATGAGTTTGACATATATTAGAAGTGTTATATACTCATATGTACACAGGTTAAATTTTGGGAAATATTGCAATTATGGAGGAAACTCTACCGGATTTTTGTCTAAATATGCATACTTTTTTTCAATAATAGTTATGCTTTAGGTTGATTTCACCATTGCATGTTATAAAATACATTTCTTTTAGGATGTATATGAATATGGAGGTGGTTTATATTGGAGACCATATTAGGAGGACACAACTTTAAAGATTCGGTGTGACCCTAGTGGCTTTATGACTATGATACCCTGGTATATAACTCACTCACATATTCTTGGATCTCATTATAATGTTAATAGTATATTTTTGTATATATTTCATTATGAAATTCTTTTTGAACAATATGCAGTATTGTTTTTAGATTGCTTGAGCATTATTTGGGACGGGAGATAGGGGGACACAACTTTAGAGATTCGGTGCGTCCCTGGTGGCTACATGTTTATGCTACTCCATTATATAACTTACTCGTGTATTACCTAGAATTAGTATACTAGTATATTGTTTTTATACATAATTCATCATTGTTTATTATTGTTTCTGCGCTGATCTTCTTGGGCTATTTGGGTTTGCCATGTAAATTGTATCTGTCCAGCTTGTTTTACCTATCATTTGAAGAGATTTTTGGTAGTGTAACAAGAGAAATCATCATAATCACCAAACTAATATAGATATGAGGTCATTTGCTTGAAATCTTAAGATCTCAAACTTTAAGCATTTTTTAAGGAAAAAAAGGGTCATTTAATTGCTATCTACCAAAAAGAGGATGATGCCATATCATTGTATCTTCCCCTTCTATTAATTACTTTCATCTCCTATATATATATATATACTATTGGTAAAAGTATCAATAAATGGATCTTGCCCCTTTATACAAATAGGTCACTGAGATATTCAAATCCCTTTTCTAATTGCTCTATGAAAAAATAAAATCGGACTTAGTGGTATAAAATGCTTATGCTAAGAAGTTACAAGTATATAACCCTTAAAACTATATAATATTTTAAAAGTTTGAAATAACTATATATCTAAAAGTTGTCTTTCAGTTTAGAGTAAAAATATATGATGCATAAGGTCAAAAGTTGTCTTTCAGTTTAGAGTAACTATATATCTAAAAGTTGTCTTTCAGTTTAGAGTAATTATATATCTAAAAGTTGGCCAACTTTGGAACAGCTATTTTGAGAAACTGATCGTTGGATTTGATGCTCCACTTATACGTATCATGAATGCAAAAAATCACATTGATCCAACGGTTGGTTTTTAATAAAACAAACTATGACGATTTGTCAGTGATTTTTCATTATTGTTTACTTTTTTTTTTTTTTTTTTACAAAATTGAAAAAATCGACCATATATTGGATAAATGTTATTTTTTTAATTCATGATAAGTATATGTGGATTAACATTAAATTCAATGGTCGGTTTCTCGAAATAGCTGTTCCAAGTTGGTCAGATATATACACTAGGGAGGACAAAGAAACCGGGATTGAGGACAAAGGAATGACGAGTGAAATTTTATTTATAAAAATAGGCAAATCATGAGAACAGAGTAAGCTAGCTAGATACTTTATATTAAATGCAATAATTAATGCAATAATTAAAATTTTATAACACTAGGTTCGAGGTTCAAACCATGAAAAATATATTTTTTTCATTTATTTTTAATGCAATAATTAAGTTCGAATTTTTTAACACTAGTTAGGTTCAGGGCTTTGAGAACAGTTTGAGGTAGATGTTCTTAAAATTAACCAAAAGAGAACAACTTCAAATAGATGATCTTAAAATTAACAAAAAGAGAACAGCTTCAAGTAGCTGTTCTTAAAATTAACCAAAAGAGAACATCTAAAAGAAAACGGATTGAGGTAGCTGTTCTTAAAATTAACCAAAAGAGAACAATTTCAAGAAACAGTTCTTATAACTAACCAAAAGAGAACATTTTAAAGGAATGATGTTCTCTTTAGCATTAAAAAAGCAACCCTATGTATTTTTAAGAACAAAATTTTTTAAGTTGTTCTCTTTGTGGATAAGGGGTCTGTTCTCGTAGGCATTTTTCCTTGTAGTGGACATTTTTGCAGCCATATGGATTTATATTGTGCACAAGTATATATTGTGCAATGCAGGGCGGAACCAAGATTTGGATTTCGGGGGGCCAAAATTTTTTTTCCTTCTTTTTATCAAGTTTTGCAAGAAAATTGTCAAACAATAAACCTTCAAAAGACACATAGAATACACATAACAAATTACAAACCAAAAGTTTGTAATACATTGATACTTATGAAACATGAAATTCAAAGGAAAATTGTGAATAAACGCAAACTCATGGAATGACAGTCAAATTATATTGAAGAAAGATCAAATATCAAATCAAACAACATGTTTCAATTGGTTCACCCTCAACCTTCTACAACCATGCTACAATAATCAATTACAAATAGAATTTTCATTAGGCTTATTCCAAACCTCTTATTACCACTAAAAGTATATCACAAGCTAATTTAATCAATCAATTAGATAAATAAAAATTCAATAACAAATACGAACAACAAACCACATTACGTACACATGCCTTTTTTTTGAAGTAAACTATTCTCCAATCTCAATCATTTAAGTTCAACAATTGAGTTACTTATTTAATTGGATTTGGGATTGGGCTACTTATTTGGGTTGATGATGGGCTAATTTGGACTACTAATTTGAGCTCCAATATATTTTTTATTGATCTTATAGTAGTAAAAAGTGGGCATTAGAGCATGGATAACTAGACTATCCATAATTTAGGGGGGCCAATTTGATTTTCTTGCTACTTTATACATATATAACATATACATATAGTATATATATAACAAAGGAAAGTGAAAAATCATAGCCCCACTACCATACACCTAGCTAGTTCCGCCCCTGGTGCAATGGTTTCATCTTTATCCACGCCTGAACTACGAAATTTATGAGAATAAGGCTCGCTTCCAGTACCACTTTTGGACAACCTCTTGAGATTATTCTCAAACACCTTTGTAGTCTCTATTATTAAGCTTGGAATCTTTGCCTAATGGATCCATCAATTATGCAAACGTTATTATCTCCATCAGTTTTTAATAATTTTGGATCTTGTACACATACCGCAAGTACTCAAGACTAGGAGAGATTATTGAGATTAAAGTAACCCTGAAGTTTACCATGATTGGGTTACTAATTCTAGGTGTAATTGCTTTGCGCTTATTACTTTAAATTCAAGAGTAAAACACGCTACCATGTTGATGTGTACGTATAAACATCATAACTATCACTACTCTTTTGGGATCTGGCACTCATCTTCGATCTAATTGTGTTTTAAGAACTCTGAAATGGTTTATTTATACACTAAATCACCCATAGCTATGATCTACATTGTCCTGGATATGTCTTCATCAATTAATCAGTGAGACTTATGTGACTTGGAAAAATATCTTGTATGTGCTTTGATATTTTCTCACTCCTATAAAATTGATGGAATCAAATGTAGATGGTTTAATTGCACTTAAGTCAAGGTCTTTGCCTCGTCTATTATACGGCAAAAAGATGCATTTTTGTTTTGACTTAGATGTTAACATTTTTGGATTGATTGGATGAAATCAAATGTAGATGGTGTGCACTGTCCTGGCCGAATCAAGGATAAATTTTTGGATTGATTGGATGTTGACACAAGTGGCTCACAGGAAACTAGCTTGTGAGGATAAGTGATGGATTTGTCGTCGAGGTCTTCTATACATGAATTTTTCAATTTTATCTTACTGAAACTTATAATGTGGAAGTGAAAGCAGGTTCAATGGCCTAATCACAAGCATATATTCCCATTTTTAGGAGAGAGTTTTAACATCTGAGAATATGGAAATGCATTGATATTCATTCATTAAAATTAAGAGGCCGAAATTATGGCAAGGATAGATTTGTATCCATTTAAAAATAAATAAATAAATAGATAAAAAGAGTGACAGCACACGTATTGTTAAACTAATTGCACTGCTAAATTAGCGTTTTGGGCATGTCTCTTTCTATTCATGAGAGTGAAGCACATAAGCAACAAGACAAATAATGTCTTGATAGAGCATTACAATATAACATGTCCTGAAAAAGAATGATTTATAGACCATTTGATTTCCACTCAAAACTTGTTGGACTAAGTTCATATAATCATCCTTCGTTCCGTTCACTACATAACGCCTTCATATCTTCTTATTGAAAGACTTTACTACTTTTGATTAGAAGTCGATCGAGCCTAGGTCACTTAAAACTAATTGAATTTAGTCTAGCATCATGTGAGCAAAGATTCATGGCTGCGAACATGGGGTCACCCAAATGTTGTTTCTTTTTCTCATTTAATATAAATATATATCTGGATGTTCTTATCTTGTATTCAAACAACCAAAAAAAAAAAAAAAAATGGAAAATCATGTTTTTGTTTTGTTTTTAATGTGATGATTCATAATCAAAGCTTTTTTTCTTTTTCTTTTTTCCTTTTTTCTAAATTTTTTGTTGTTGGGTTAATAGTAATCATACCGAGTCAGGATCTAGTCTGTCCAATTTACATGTCTTACTGTATCCTGCAATTTAGAGAAAAATTTAATTAGGAAAAGTTGACATTTTCTAATTGAACTCGTTCAACGTACCTTTAGATTTTTTTATTTTTTTTATTTTGGAAAGGGCATTTTACGGTATTGGACTTGTGTGTTTAAAAAATTATGTTAATGGATCCGTCTTAACAATATTTACATTAGTAGACTTATCACTATTTTTTGGGACAAAAATACCCACCTAACGGTAATTTTTTTAAAAAAATTATTTGGATTTTCTACAAAATCTCCACCATAACATATAATCCCCAAAGATTACATATAATTCCCAATCACCACATTAACAAATAATTCCAATATTAATACATAATCCCCGATCTCCAATTGTGTAAATAATCCCTAGGTTTACAAATAATCCCCAATAGGTGCTTTTAAGAATTAAATCGGTTGACTTTAATGAAACATCAATATAATTTAAGTCAAATCGATTGACTTTAATGTCACATCAATATAATTATATTATAAAAAAATTTGATGTGATGTGTATTTAATGCTTTGTCTTTAGGGTGGGGATTGAGGATTATTCGGTAGGTTAGAGATTCTTTGTTACATTTGGGGTTGTGGGTTATATTTTTTTGGTGGGGATTATGTACTAATATGGGGATTCGGGATTTTTTGTATTTATCGGGGATTATTAGTAAACTTGAGGATTATATGTTAGCTTATTTGAAAATTTTGACAATTAGGATGATATTTCCGTTAATACTTATGATATTAAAGGGTTTTTTTTTGTTATTTGAGGTCCATGAATGTCATAATTGTTAAGATGAGTCCATTTACGTAATAAATTAAACACACAGGTCCATTTCTGTAAAATACTCTATTTGAAATTAAAGTGAGGAAGTGATGGAGTCATGGAGCTCGATTCTTGCTGTCTTCCTATGATTATTTTTAAAATAGATTTTTTTTTCTCTTTTATCAAACCTATATATACTCCAAGTCACCATAATATTAACAAATCTATATAGACACGTTATCTTTAAAATGAGTTCAATATACATTTTTGGGTTGATTTGGATGTTAACATAAGAGGCTGACTACAAATTTATCACAAAAGTACTTGCATGTAGAAATAAGAAATCATGTATACTCATAATGAAAAAATGTTGGGAATCCCGTATAAGACTTCAATTGCAATCCCTAATATTACGTTATATATAAGGGAACTTTACGGCAATGGATCTGGATGTTTAAAATATTAGGTCAATGAACTCAGATTTCCAATATTTATGTCAATGGAACTATGGGTATTTTTTGGACGAAAATACCCTTCTAAAGGTAAAAAAATTTAAAAATTATTCAAATTTTGTTCATAATCTCCACCATAACATATAATCCCCAAATATTATACGTAATCCCCAATCACCACATTAACAAATAATCTTCATATCAATACATAATCCCTAATTCCCAACTATGTAAAGAATTAAATCTCCAATTTTACTATAATCCACAATCTCTATTCGGTCATCATTTTATTTTTATGAGTCAAATTGATTGCCTTTAATGTCACATCAATATTTTTTAACAAAAAAAAAAAAAAAAAATTTGATGGATGTGTATTTAATACATTTGCTAACCAATTCTCCTCTCTTCCTCATTATATAAAAAAATAATAATAATAAAAAAAAATAAAATAAAAATAAAATAATATTATATTATTATATAAATTTTTAGTTGGCAGTGTGGCTGATGTGGTAGATTTCATATATCTTTCCTATTTAATATTCAATTCTCACTAATGATGTCGAAAATTATAATGGGAAAATAGACTGAATGAAGGATGGAGATATGGTTTTGACGGCTAACTCAGATCACGAACACCGGTGCGGTGCCTGTCAATTAAACTCCGACAGTCAAGTTAGCAATCGGAGAAGATAATGAGAATTAAAGGGATTGGCAGGGGGTTGTTTTTAGCGTACCTTGTTAATTTGAAGTGTGCCCTTATATAGTAGTTTTTTTGTTATCTGACGCCTGCACGATGGAGATCATACCTGTGGTTTAGTAACCTAATACAATTCACTCACTCTCCATCACATTTAATGCTTGCGTGATCAACCCATTTGGCCATTTATGAAAGGCCTTACTTAGGTAATCATTCGTACTTTTATCTACGCCCAGGCTTAGTGTCAGACGTACTGCTGCCATCGACATCAAACGTGCCTAGATGTCAATTCAATCACACTCAGAACTGGTCGGGATGTACGTGTAGGTCAGGGTTTATGAACCATACTCAGGTGGTTCGGAAACCACTTTAATCGGATTATCGTTATCGGTATTGATCAGTTATAAAGTAACCTGATCCGATCAATAACCAAAGTTTTCCACCCGGTCAAAGATTTGACACGCGTCGCTTTATCGAGCACTGATCGGGTTTCCCCCTCTTCACTCACCAATTCTCCTCTCTGCCTCATTCTAACCCCACCAAACCAGTGACGTGGTTACATTGCTTTAATTGATCGATTATAATTTATTTTTCTTTTACGATACGTCTTATACATGTTCAATAGATTTTGTCCCCCTCTTTTAATGAAGTGTCGTTGAATTTATTGGCTATTTAAAAATAAATTTTTTCTTTATAACTAAATAAATTCAAGTAGTACGTTCATGCCTCTTATTCATTAGTCAATAAATAATTCTAATTTTATGTATTTTAAGGATAAATCCTCAAATTACTCTCTCATATAATAAGATCTTAAATTATTCAGCCATTAAACAAAATTAGTTATAATTTAAGATCCCGGCCTTTATTGCTAGATGAGATAAGCAGTGCAACATGGGTTGGTCCAAAACCAGGCTTTGGCACGCTGGTTTGAGCTGGAATTTGATAACAATTGTAATAGTACAGTTTGCCCCTTTACTATTTTCAAAAATATTTTGCACCCCTATACTTTCAATTGTGATACATTGACTCACATACTTTTAAAATATGACAGATTGCACCATTCTGTTAGCTAGCTATTTATTTATTTGATTGAAAAATTGTGTTAGACATTATTTTTTATGCAATATTTATCATAAATTGCTAATGTGTCTATAAGTATATTGGTCAAGTTTCATGAATTTTTTTAATATATTTTAATTTTTATGAATTATTTCCTAATACAGTAAATAAAATTCATAATAAATAAAATATATTGAAAAAAATTATGAAACTTCACCATTACAAACACATTAGCAATGTAGGATAAATATTGCATAATAAAAAAGTCTAACATCATTTTTCAGTAAAATAAACAAATGATTAGGTGATAGAAGGGTGCAAAATGTGATAAATCAATCGGCAGGGGTCAATGTATCACAATTGAAAATATAAGAATGGAAAATGTTTTTGACTAATAGTACAGATGGTCAAATTATAATTTTTCCTTCTTTTTAACTCAGGCGTACTTTTATTCTCACCATTCTTTTTAACAATCCCGATCTAATTAGCATATGCTTATATATCTTATGTAAGTATGAAACCCATAGATAATTGTATAACACATATTTTGAAAAAATGACCGTTGAATTAGATAGTGTACTTATTGATGTCATGTATGTCAAAAATTACGGTAATCCAATGTTAAGAGTTTTAAAATATAGTTATGAAAAATTGTGACTGCTGAAAACTGTTGCAGTTTTTCTCATTGACATTTTCGAAAAGCCGACCATTGGATTACTGTAATTTTTGATAGACATAACATGCATAAGTATAGTATCTAAAACACAAATCAATTTTCAAAAAATGCATTCCACAGTTATCTATGTGCTTCATCAGGGGCGGATTTACTATGGGGTCAGTGGGGGCACTTGCCCCCACAAGAATTTGGGAATTTTTTGGGGTTAGTTTCTAAATTTCAAACATTTATTTATTTATTTATGAATTTGCTCCCATAATACTATGTAGAAAAAAAAGGGATTCTTTTCAAATTTAGAAAGTGTTGGGAAAGTTTCAAAAGATGATGGTTTATATCCATTGTATAATTTCATTGTATCTTATGAATAATAAAAATAAAATCTTTGGATAATAGAATAAAGTTGCTTGTCTAAGAAGAAGACCTATGCCACAATCAGAATATACATAAAAAAAGGTATGGTTTGTACCTACAAAAAAAAAAAAAAAAAAAGGTGAGACTTGTTTAACACACACACACTCTCTCTCTCTCTCTCTCTCTCACCCATTTGTACCTGTTGGCTGTTGCGAGGCTTGCTACTCCCTGCTATCACCCTCACGTCCATTTGTACTTACTAGGCTGCTTCTCCCTACTAGTAACTTGTATCACTTAATTCTCTCTCTCTCTCTCTCACTTGCCCGCTCGCCCAAGCATGAAGCATTCTCTCTTTCTCTTCAGCACAAGCACTCTATTCATGTAAGGTCCAGTTATTCTCATTTCATATATATATATATATATTTGGTTTGTTTGGTTGTCAAGAAATTATAGAAAAAGAAAATAAATGAACTTTGGATTGGGGGTTTTTATTGTACAGGGATTAGATAAAAAATTACATATCCTCTACTCAACAAAATAAGTAAACTTGGGCATTGGAATATTGTTTTAGCTATCATTTCTCATCTCCAACTCAAAGGTTTGTTGCTAAATCCTCTCTTTTGACATTTTCTATGTAATTATTAATTTATTATATGTATTATATAGTTGAGATTCTAATTCCAAATATGAAATATCATGTAGTAGAAAATTTTCCATGTGTAATACAGTAATATATATTCTGAAATTCATCTCACTTTTTTTTCCCTTATGCTCAAATTTAGTATTTGACCAAGCAAATAATGCATAATTTTTTTTATTCTAATGAACATTATTCTTGTTGTAATCTTGTAGGATTGTAAATCTTGTAGGATTGTAAATATTTCTATCTAAATGTTCAAATATAAAATCCAATTATGTAATATGTATCTTCTTATTAAAAACATAATTAACCATTTATCCATAATTGGATAAACAAACATATCAATTAGGTTGCTTTTTTTTTTTTAATATACCTGATGAAAGTATGTGTGAAATATCAGAGTCTAAATAAACTAATTAATTTTTTGTCTCAGTTATGGAGAAATTTCTTATAAAAAAATAAAGAGTAGAACAACCATCCCTTAGTAATTAATTTTGTTGTGAAAATAATGTTAATATTATGTAAAAGGGCTATAAGTATTTACTTTTTGAAAACTTAATGATTAGATGTTTTATCTTTATTCAAAATTATTGGAGTTACAAGTAAACGAAAACCTAACGTTGGGGTTGGGTTGGGTTGATAAAACAGGAATTTAGGCGACTTTGAAAATAAGACCCGACAAGAAGTTAATTGGGTTAAAGACTTCAAGTCAATTTGATCCACAAAATAAGTAGTACTGATCGATCATATGACTAGCTAGGAAAATAAGGCTACGCGTGAGGACAACCAAGTTGGGTTCGTGTTCACACTTCACAAAATAGGAGCTGATGTGACTTAATTCGAAAATTGGCCAACGGCTTTATTTAGTATCACAAACTCCGAACTCAAGCAGATCGATATATAGCTAGGTGCATACCTGGTTTTCACTTTTCAATAATAAACCAGTTTTTACTCTCTCTCTCTTCAAAATAAACTTGAGTGACTTAATTATACATACCTAGTTTTCAATAAGGAAAATGCTACTTTTACCATAACTTTTAACGCACTAGGCTTTTCTGTCCTATTTGTCAACATGACATGGGATATTTTGGGACCACATTAATCATTTTTAACAGTGTATTTTTACTGTCTTCTATTTTCACTGTCATGAAGTGTATTATTATTTTTATCGTCTTTTATTTTCATTGTCTTGAATTGTATTTTTACTGTCCTCATATTTTCACTATCCTATAGTGTATTTTTACTGTCTTTGTATCTTCAGTGTATTGGGTATATTTTCACTATCGGATGTATCTTCACTGTTATGGGTGTATTTTCACTGTCTATTTTTAGGAATTCTTTTTTCACTGTGTTTATTTTAGGTTTTCATTGATTTTTTTTTTTTTTTGGGTTTTTAATGTTTTATATATATATATGCTATTTTTACCATAAAAAAAAAAAAAATCATCTTCTCTGTCC
>JAESVK010032622.1:0-13128 GCA_017140935.1 Hamamelis virginiana | reverse complement strand
ACCCCACTTATACCCCACTTCCATAAGCCTTTTTTCCAGTACCACAACACCTCCGGGCATGACACGGAGAATTGCAGAGTTTTAGGGAAATTGATTCAAGATTTACTTGATGATGGAGAGTTGTATCAGCCTGAAGAACCTGAGCAACTTGAAGTTCTCGAAGAAGTTCCTAGAAGTGGGAATTCCCAACGTCAGTTGAAGGAGAGGTATCTAGCTGGAAACCCAGAGGTCGGATTGTTAGGAGAGTCGAGCGGCAAATTCGATTATTATGTGCTCTATTCATGGAGAAAGATTTCTGATGAACCTATCATTCCTACGGGGTGGGATGATTTGCCTGCAGAAGTTGAACCAGTTATTCCTTCTTCACCCGAAGAGTTGAGCCAGGATGTCCTGCAAGAACAGTTTGAGAATAGAACCTCTTCAGTCGCTAAGGTCACCAGGGAAGACAGAGAAGTTGTCTACCATGCTACTTCCCCTAGATTCCCATGGGTTGATTCCCACAAATGGCCTAGTTCTGCCTATGCATCCACTGTTGCTAGTGATTTGATCGGTATGATTGAATGGGAGGATCTCATGAACACACCTGAAACCATAAAGAATCTGTGGACTAGTGATGCGGAAGTAGACTATCTGACTCGAGGCGGACGCCATTTCAAGCCAGCTCATTTGGAAGCCAGTAATCCGTTAGGGGAATTAGATAAGGGTCAGCGGTTAGATGTCATAGAAGAAGAGGAAGAAATATTGAAACAGTTGAAGAGAACACAAGCTAACATTATCATTTGGGGATTGCTTATGGCTTCACAGAAACACAGGCAGACGGTGCTTCGTTTGTTAAATCAGGTGCATGTCCCTATTGATACGTCCCCTGAGGGTTTGGTAGGTTTGGTAGATCCAGTTCATCGTGGACCATCCATCTCATTTACTGAATCTGACTTACCCAAGAGTGGGAGTAATCATCTGCAGGCTTTATACATCACAGTAGATGTCCTGGAAAAGAGAGTTCACTCAGTTTTAGTTGACAATGGGTCAGCATTGAATGTATGTCTGCTCAGTACTACTACTACATTGGGGATTGAACCATCTGAATTTTCGTCATCAGGACAGACTGTCAGGGCTTATGACAACACTCGCAGAGAAGTTGTGGGAATGGTGACTCTTCCAGTTGTTATTGGGCCAGTTGAATTCAAAATTGATTTTCAGATCCTAGATGTGCCAGCCAGTTTTAATCTGCTTTTGGGAAGACCGTGGATTCATCCGACCGGGGCTATACCGTCATCACTTCACCAGAAAATTAAGTTTCCACACCAGGGATCAGTGGTCACTTTGAAGGGAGATATGGAAATGAACAGAAATAGTCGAGTGCCAATCTGTGAGATCAACCAGGAGTCATCAGAAGTGTTATTGTCAGGGTTTGAGTATGTACAAGCTATTGAAGGAGATCCAGAGCAGAAAGAGTTGATACCTCTCGATTATAATCCTCATAGGAATTTGCATGTAGGACAGATTATGAAAGGAATGGGATTCTTCCCTGGAATGGGATTGGACCGAAGATTGCAAGGCATTTCTGATACTGTGAAGTACCCTTTGGCTATCTATCCTTATGGGTTAGGCTACAAACCTACTAAGGAAGATAAAAAGATAATGGCTCAGAGGAAGAAAAAGAAAAACTCTGCGAAGGCAAGAGGACGGACCCCTGATTCAACCCTTGAGCCATACAGACCAACTTTGAATGGGGCTTTCGTCAAGGAGGGTGATAACTTTCTATATTGTGGTTTCCCTGAACCGTGTTACCTTGAGGATCAGAAGATTAGTGTACTTGGGTTTGAGATTTTCTTTGGTGATGAATGGTGCTCTCTTACTGCTTCAGTGGATGATGATATTGTTACTAGTGAGACTCGTAAGAAAGAAAAGGATTGGGTTGAAGACCTTAATGCTGGTGCCATGACAGATATGTTCGAGCAGGCGGTTCTGTGTCGCGAATTGCATTCTTATGAAGTCGAGGCGATCTATCCAATTAAACCCACGACTTCACCTTTACCAAACTGGGGCTTTGAAGATTATCCTTTCATCCATAATTGTGAGGAGATCGAGTCACTTCCATCTGATGATAACTTGTAGGTGTCTTCAGTATAATAGGATTTCCCTGATTTCTTTGTAGTAGTGTAGGATTTCTTTGTTTCCAATAAAAAGCCTCAACCTCATTTAAGGAGGTATGAGTGTCAGTTTGTTTCATCTTTTGTGTTATATTATTCAACTTTCAATCAATAAAAGAAGTATTCATTCTCTTTTCATCTCTCTTGCAGTGTCTTTCTTTTATCATCTCTGGATTTATATGACATGAATATAGACCCGTGAGAGGATGTTCCTCCTAAGCTCGACGAGCAATATGGAAAGGGGCATGCTCAACCTAACATGGATGAATTAATTTCAATCACTTTAGGGACGAATGAATCACATAAAATAATTAAAATTGGATCAACACTATCGCGAAGGTGGAATCTCTCAGGAAAAGTGTTTTATTTGGTATAGTGATTTGGAGAACTAGAATGCTCTGTGAGAAGTGTTGAGTATGCAATTCGTTCTTGTAGTTTTTAGAAGTCTATTTGTTCCTGGTTTAGTTTAGTGAAGGATTTCGTATGGTAAGTTAAGTTAGCACAGTGGAAGCGTGGCGAGTTTCTTTTCTTTTCTCTTGGTGATGATTTTGGTTTGAGAAACAGACCGGCATATAAGAAGTTTCGACTGTAATAATTGAAGCTTCTGTGGGAAAAGACGTTTCTGTTTTGCTTGGGAGGACATCATCAATATTGTCGAGTTACATGTTTTGACTCCTATTCGAATTTTCAAAAGGGGGTACTAGTGAAGACTTGGGCAGAAGAAGCACCTTATGAAAGAATCGATCGGGTCAGAGACAGTGCGCTTAGAAATAGTTCGTAAGGAGATACCTCAACATGATTGGACAATTTGGAGTATTCACAGATTAAAGTTAGGCGTGTGGGAGTGTGTTTCTTGTTTATTTTTTTTCTTTTCCCATATCTTTATGAATTTTAAATTTCGAGGACGAAATTTTCAAAAGGGGGTACTATTGTGATACCCCAAAAATTTTAAAATGTTTATTTATAAATTTCAATTGAAGTTTGGAGAGATTTTTGGGAATAAATAAAATTTATATATATAAAAAAAAAATTATTATTCCTATTATTTTTATTTAACCTAAGTTTTATAGCCAAACAACCCCTAAGTTTTATAACCAAACAACCCTATGTGTAACAGCCAAACAGCCCCTTAAATTTCAATTAAAAACAGTGGAATATAGCCCCTATTTTTCCCCATTTCCTTTAGAATTCTAAAGAGACCCGAGAGAGTGAGAAGGGGGGGATTTTTTTGTGAAAGATGCCGAGAGAAGAAGAGAGCAGCAGCCGGACCTCAGCTAGATTCTTGTCTGAATGATCGCCGGAGTCCCATTGTTTCTCTTCAAAGGTAAGCACGTGCATATCTCAATTAATTTTCTTTCCTTCCTCTCTCTACATTTTCGGATTTATGGAATTTGAAAGCATGGTTTCGAGTCTTCCTTCATTCTTTTCTCTTGCATGTTCAAATTAGGAAGAGTTTGGGTTTAAATCCGTGTTCTCAGTGAGAAATTTAGTGGATCAAAATGTATGGAGTCTTGCATATGAGTTTCGGTAACATTTATGGGTCCGATTCTGAGATTCGAAGCTGTGCATGTTCAACCATTGTGTTTTACTTATCATTCTGAGCTTTAAGGATAGATCAAGATTTCTTTGAGTCTGCTTGAAGTGTCTCTGCTATTAGGATGGTTTAAAAGTTCGATTTTCAAGTGACTGAACTAAGGAGGCCGTGAGCAGCAGCCATGGCTGCTCGAGTTGAGCTTGGGGTTTGGGTTTTGTAATTTTTTTTAAAAAATTTCGAATATATGAATTTCAAACTGATTTAAAGTTTTCTAATGATGGTTCAAAGTTAATCTAAGCTAATAGTGGCTAGAGTTGAGATTTTAAAGGATTTTAAACTCCTAAACTCTGTTTTTGGGTTTTTTTTAAAACTTTAATCTTCCTTTTCAGGGTAGATTTCATGAACGTATGTATTTGAATGATAGTTTCCATGTTTCTAAATTTGAGTTTACACTTGTGAAAGAGTTTGGTGAAACTTATAGGTTTTAAAATGGCTTTTCAGTCATGTATACAAACAGTTTCGGGTCCCTTGGGTTTTGATTGTTAAAAATTCTGGTAAATCTTTGTTAAAGCTCCTCTCCTTTTAATTTTGATGGCTGCATTGTTGTGTAATCCCTATTTATTTTAAGAGACTTGATATATTAGGGAGGTTCAGCAGCTTGCTTATGGGTTATGTAAAAATACATGAGCTTTATTTTTGGGTTGAGCATGTCCTTGGTGGATTTGTACACAATGTGCCTTGATTTGAGTTTTGGTTGGTAATCTTGGGTGTTTTGAGAGTTTTCTGAGTTGTGTATGGTATTATGAAAAAGGGTTGATGAAGTTTTGAAGTATGCTTGTGGTTTTAAGAGGTGCTTGGGTTTGTTCTTTAGATTTCAAGCTTTGAACTTTGTTTTGGGTCTTTAAACGTTAAGTCTTTTGTTTCATGGTTATTTAAATTTAAAACATGGTTAATCTTTGCAAAAACCCATCCTTTTTATGTTTGGCTTGCTGCGTGTAGTTGGAACTCATGCTTGTAATGGAAGCTTGGTAAATTAGTGATGTAGTAAGGCTTATTGTGGACTAAAAGTGTAAGTCAAGTGTTTTGAAAATGTTTTAAGTTGGATTTAGGTTCTAGTATAAGAAATTTAAGCTAGGTAGTGTTTTGATAAAGTTGGGTGAAGTTGGAAATCATGTCTCAGCCGTGTGTCTGCTGCAGAACTGGGCATTACCGATAATAGCTTATAAACCATTATCGGTAATGGAACTTAATGGTGTTTTTCTTCCTTGTTTTTCTTTAAATCTTCTTTTCATCATAACCTTTGCATACGAACTCCGATTTTCGCGTACTTTATATGCACGAAAAGCTGTCGAGTTGTACTTTCTAAATTTTGAGGTTTTAAAGTCAAATTATTTTTGGAGAGAGAAATATTTTGAAAACACCAGATTTACCCCTCGTGTGTTCACTATGTCTTCTTTGGCCTATATCTCCTATTCCACTTTGTTTTTGGCCATGGAATTCAATGTGTGGTATCTTCACACAGCTGAGGATATATTTAAGAAGTTTTAGAGTCTTGGGTTTGACATTTTGGGGTTTTAAAATTCTTAAGGTTGCAAGTGAGCAGTTTGAGAGTTGTTTTGCTTTGCTTTTGACCTGTGGACGCTTGTACTTTCTTTTGATTCATCTTGCTTGCATTGTTGTTTGTTTATCAGTGTTGGTTGGGTCCTTTGGAGGACCACTTGCATTAGGTGCATCAAGCATTGCATTGGGAGGCTCGTGGAGCCACAAGGGTTGGAAAACACAACTGCATTGAGGTAGGGATAAGTAACCTCTTACTGTAATGATAATATGTCTGTTTTACAACTGTTTTTGAGAACTACATGAACATAGATGTTAAACACATTTGAGAATGGTATAACTTACAAATGTTTGAGAACCTTACGGATTATTAGCTTGTTAAATAGATACATGGAATATACTAGTTTAAAGACTATTGAATTGTGTGGCATGTTTATGAAATGAGAACTAAGGCACAGAAATGAAACGTTTTGAGAACTTGTCTATATTTCCTGGCAAACTACTTAGAACTGGGTATTATGTGTATGTGTATATAAAACTGGGGAACAGGCTTTCCAAATGCAGGTTTTATAGAAACACTTGATAATGGCATATAGTGATAACTGTTTATATCTACACAATATAAATACTTGGTCTAAAGCTCATATGCCTGATTTTCTAGATATATCTATATAAAAGAAAGATGTTGAGATTTTCTTACAACTGTTCCCTTGACTTTTGGGTTGGATTGAATATTTTGAAATGGAAATCAGCCAGGGTACAAAAGTGAATATATATATATGTATTTGAATATGACGTGTCTTGAGGATTATTTTGTATATAAGATGATGGCATATGGTTTATCTATTTCACTCCTGTTTTTGGATAATGGTTATGATTGTTTTGAAATAACACTCGATACTTTAAATATATGCCACATATTATAACTTTACCTGCTGGCTTTGGAAATTGGTTTAAAGGTACATTCTTATTGCTTCTCTTGCCCATTTGAAAATGATTTATATTATCGTGGTGTTAGGCATGGTTTAGGCTCGGTTGGTATACAGGGGTATTATATGTATATATATATTCTTATTCGACAGTTAGCTGTTAAGCAACTGATCGGTTTCTCTCGAGAGGTTTTGGCTATCGTTGTGCAGGGGGTCTGAGAACAACGAGGTATTGGCTGCCGTTGTGCCGGAGACCTGAGAACAACGTAATTTCGTGCTATCGTTGTGCCGGGGGTCTGAGAACAACGAGGTACTGGCTGCCGTTATGCCGGAGACCTGAGAACAACGTAATTTCGTGCTATCGTTGTGCCGGAGGCTCTAGCCTGAGAACAACGTCCTGTTATACATTCTATGAGCCTAGTCTTTGAAATTATGGGCATTATACTGTGTTTATAACTGAGCTTAACTTATTATTTTTCTCTGGTTGATTTATGAACTGAATATAGAACTACTTGACTTAAGCTTTTCACTGAAAGACCGCACAAGTTTATAACTGCGTTATCTACTGTTTTATAAACGTTATAGAAACTACGTTTATTTAAAATATTCCATGTATCACTGTATTATTGTTATTTGTAGAGGTTATCTTATTCCTACTGAGCAAGTGGAAGCTCACCCCTGCTTTTATGCAGCAGATTACAGGTTGGCTTGGGGTTTGCATACTTGATTTGAGTCAAGCCCCTGTTCGAGGGTTGTTAGATGACTGACTGCATGGTAGATTCCGCGTTGGACCTGCATATAATTGAGATGTGTAATATTTATATTTTCTTGATTTTGGGACTTGCCACTGTTTGTGGCATTACCTACTTGCCAGGGATGTTGGCATTATTATTATTTGATTTATTATTATTGTATAAGACGTTTGGGACATTTGTATGAGCATAACATTTCATATAGTTAATTATGCCTATACTTCTTGTCTCTCATAAGGATATATGAATGAGCAGGTCAGGTTGTACCTCTATCTTGACACGTGTTGACCTATCCGGAAGGGTCAGTACGATTGTTAGGTTGGGGCGTTACAAAGCCAGTCAAGCAGAAATTGCGGAGAATGAAGCCAGAATGGGCCTTGAAGATTAAGGATGAGGTGATCAAGCAGATGAATGCCGAATTTTTGCAAGTAGTGGAGTACCCAGAATGATTAGCCAACATCGTTTCAGTGCCTAAGAAGGATGGAAAAGTACGAATGTGTGTTGATTTCAGAGATCTCAATAAGGCGTGTCCTAAGGATGTATTCCCTCTGCCTCATATATAGATGTATTGGTTGACAACACTGCTGGTTATGCACTCTTATCTTTTATGGATGGCTTTTCAGGTTATAACCAGATCAAAATGGCTTCCCAAGATATGGAAAAGACAGCCTTCATCACACAATGGGGGACATTTTATTATCGGGTTATGCCCTTCGGCCTTAAGAATGCAGGCATGACATACCAGAGGATGGCTACCACACTGCTGCATGATTTGATTCACAAGGAGGTGGAAGTGTACGTAGATGATATGATCGTGAAGTTTGTGGATAGGGAAGGACATTTAGCTGCTCTGAAGAAGTTCTTTGAAAAAATTATCAAGTACAAGCTGCGTTTGAACCCTCAAAAATGTGCCTTCGGAGTGACTGCTGGAAAACTGCTCGGTTTTATGATCACACAGAAAGGGATAGAAGTAGATCCGGGGAAAATCAAAGCCGTCATGGAGATGCAACCACCAATAACAGAAAAGGAGATTCGAGGATTCCTGGGGAGGATTCAGTTTATCAGCCGTTTCATAGCTCAGTTGACTACCATCTGTGAACCAATTTTCAAGCTGCTAAAGAAGGATGTACCGCGATGGAAGCTATGTTAGCTCAATATCTCGAGGAATCCCTGAAAGAGAATGTCATCTATTACCTCAGCAAGAAGATGACGTATTATGAAGTGAACTATAATGCTTTGGAAAAGACATGTGTGGCATTGGTATGGGCAACTCAAAAGCTTCGCCATTACATGATGCCTTTCCAAGTGCTTTTGATCAGTCGAATGGACCCATTGAAGTATCTGCTTGAGAAGCCTGCTTTGTCCTATAAAACAGGGCGGTGGTTATTGTTATTGTCAGAATTCGACATTCATTATGTACTGCAGAAATCAGTGAAAGGAAGAGCTATAGTAGAACACCTAGCAGAATGTGCTACTTCACAAACAGACAATGGAAATTACCAGTTCCCGGATGAAGAAATCCTTGTGGTAGAGAAGAAGGTGTAGAAAGCGCACTTTGATGGAGCATTGAATAGGAAAGGATGCGGCATAGGAGTTTGTTTGGAGACGCCAGAAGATGCGATGATACCCGTGGCAGTGAAACTGAACTTTAAGGCAACCAATAACATAGCTGAGTATGAGGCTTGCATTCTAGCTTTAGAATCAGAATTGGCCTTGGGAGTAGAAGAGCTTGAAGTGTATGGGGATTCAGCCCTTATCATATGTCAGACTAGAGGGGAATGGAAGACTAAGGATGAGAAGCTGCTGCCATGTCACGATTATCTAAAGACACTGGTGAAAGATTCCGTCAAATAAAATTCTTTTACCTGTCTAGGCAAAAGAACAAGTTTGCGGATGCCTCAGCCACTCTAGCATCCATGGCAGAGATCCCAATAGAAGGGGGAGTAGCACCAATTATCATTGAATCTAGAGAAGAACCTATTTATTGTTGTGCACTAAGGGAATGAGAACTAAACGACAGGAAGCCGTGGTACCATGATATTCAGCAGTACTTAGAAAAAGGGGAGTATCCACCAGAAGCATCCTATGTTGGCCGAAGAACTTTAAGAAGGTTGGCTAGCCAGTTCATCTTGTGCAGTGGAAGATTGTATAAAAGGTCTTTTGACGGTGTCCATTTCTTGTGTGTAACAGAAGATAAAGCAGAGCAGATTATTCAGGAAATACATAAAGGGGTTGGGGCTCCACATATGAATGGGTATATGCTTGCGAAAAATATTTAGAGATTGGGTTACTATTAGTTGACCTTAGAAAGTGATTGTGCTAAACATGTTAAGAAATGTCATAAGTACCAGGTGTTTGCAAGTGGTAAGCATCAGCCATCCATACCACTCACTACCATATCATCACCATGGCCATTTGCAACATGGGGCATTGATATCATCGGCAAGATCACTCCTGCGGCCTCGAATGGGCACGAGTACACACTGGTAGCCATTGATTACTTTACCAAGTGGGTAGAAGCAGTGTCGTACAAGACTTTGAATGCTAAGCAGGTTGCCAAGTTCATACAGTGCAACATCATCTACCGGTATGGAGTGCCACGTGAGTTTATTTCAGATAATGGGCAACACTTTCGAAAAGAGGCCGAAGAGCTTCTTAAGAAATATGGCATAATTCATCCTCATTCCTCTCCTTATCGTCCGCAAACTAATGGAGCAGTTGAGGCAGCCAATAAGAATTTGAAGACGATTTTGAAGAAGACCACCGATACATTCAATGATTGGCATGAGAAGTTGCCCCTGGCATTGTGGGGCTATCGCACATCCATTAGGGCGTCAACTCGGACTACGCCTTACTCGTTAGTGTATTGTATGGAAGCAGTGTTACCAATTGAGTTAGAGATATCTTCACTAAGGGTAGTTATGGAAAGCCAACTAGCAGAAGTCGATTGGATGAGGGATAGATATGAGCAGCTGTCACTAATTGACGAGAAGAGATTGAAGGCCCTATACCATGTTCAAGGTTATCAGAGAAGAATAACTCGGGCATTCAACAAGAGAGTTAAAAACAGGGGATTAAAGAAAAGGGATTTGGTACTCAAAGAAATCGGAATGCCGATTCATGATCCAAGAGGGAAGTTCAAGCCAAGTTAGGTGGGACCCTACATCATCAAAGAGATATTATCAGGCGGAGACGTGCGTCTTATGGACATAGATGGGATCGAATTCTCTCAGCCTACCAATTTTGATCAATTAAAAAAGTATCATGTATAAATAAAAATAAAAAATAGTAAAAAGAGCCCGCTAAGTAGAAAACCTGAAAAGGCTGCTTAGGCAAAAATTAAGGCAAGAGCTCGCTAGGTAGAAAACCTGCAAAGGCTGCCTAGGCAAAAAGAAGAGCATTAAAAAAAATACCTTTCAATTGATCCCATGAACTACAAGGACCTGATTCTCCAAGTATTCAAAACAAGAAAGTTGAAAGTTTTATGAGAAAAAGATATTCAAAAAATGGAGATATGTAGGCAACCCATAAAGTCACTTTGGGTGCGGTTCAATTTCCTATGGCAAAACAACCCAATGTTTGTTTTCAATTGCAATTATTTGCAGTGATTTATTCAAAACTAAAAAGATAGAATTCTTTTATTCATGAGATGAAGAGAAACTTTTCAAATGTCTATTACATGCCATATGATTCTAATTCCATTCATTCAAAATAATAAAAAGCATGGGAAATGTGTTTCAAAAGTTCATCAAATCCTTCGTTCCTTCCTTGAAGTTTCTTCAGAGTCATCATATCTTCTTTTCTTGTAAAGTACTACTTGTAAAGCATTAAGTGGAAGTGACGAAGTGCCCCCTCACTCTTCAGATGAGAGACTTTCAATAAGTCCTGAAATCCTAGCCTTCATTTCTTGTCCCCGAGTACCCATATCCTGAGATAACCATTGTTTATAAGCCTCATCCAGTTCAAAAGGCCCATGAGAGAAATCAATGTGAGTTGTGCGCAATACAGATGGCCACCTTGACTTTAAAGCCTTTACCACCGATGGAGAGATCGCCTTAAAAGTGTAAGTATGCTCTGAGAGAGATGGAATTGTTTGTTTGGTTCCCATTTGACGAAGCAGTCGGGTTGCCCAATAGAAGGAAGTACGTTTCAATCCTATTAAAATCACTGCAGAATAACCTGGAGAACGTAGCAGATAATGACCAGAACAATCCCAATCATGTACATACCACTCGATGTCATCCCAAGAGAGAGTAGACAGAAAAGTCAACCATTCGAGTAAAGTGTTTTCTCGAGGTAAGGTAATAGCACGGTGATGATAGGAAGCATGATAAGAAGTACCAGTGGAAGGAGCGATGAATTTGAGGAGCCTTTCAATCAACCATATTTGGAGTAGAATAGGGCTACCTTCAAAAGAAGTTTTGGGGCTGGTGTGAAGTTTGTCTAAACCATTCAGAGTCTCGGCGAGGACCATGGGTATCATGTTTTGTGATGAAGAAATGGGCAAAACTAGCTCACACAATTCTAATGGAACCAGAAGAGAGCCAGTACAGAAAAAGAATTGCCCGAGAAGGTATAAAACTAAAGCATGTTGAACGGGCCGTGAAGTGGTGAATTGATTCAAGCTAGAGTGAAGAAAAGAAGTAGCTAGTTTTAGAAGATTAAGGTTGGTACCTTCGATGAATGTAGAAGCATCTTCTTCAGTAATCTCAAGAAGAGAAGCGAGAGTTGTTGTGTACTTACGCTGAATCTGTGGGAAGATGAAATGTCCTTTCAGTGGAACAGACATGATCGCGCAGAATTCCTCCAACAGTGGGCATATTTCTTCGGTGCCGAAGTTGAAAACATGAATGGTAGGATCCCAAAAGTGGCTTGCAACAATGAGAAACGTGGTTTCTATCTTGATTTCTTGAAGAGAAAAGCATGCATTCAAGTTGAAGCGAGCAAACACCTTTTTGTCTTCCTTTGTCATTCTCGCAATGAATCCTTTCAAAACTTGGGGGAGAGCCTCCATGATGCTTAAAACTATTGTAGGATGGTTGTAGAGGTTGCTAAGGGTCCCTTTTTATAGGCCTAGGTCAAGTTTGAAGAGAAATTAGAAACTGAAAATACCAAAAATTGGAAACTGCTCAAAATAGGCAAAATAAGGAGGGCCATTATGGTGACCGTCCTAGGCAGGACGGCTAGCCATCCTAGGGTGGACGGCCAACCGTCCTGGCTTGGATGGTCACCAGGATTTGGCTGCCCATTTTTGCCAATTTTGCTTATTTTCTACTTTTTTTCGAGTTTTTGTACATTCGGGGCCCTGATTTTGATTTTTGTTGACTTTGTTGCTATTTACAAGTTTTAAAAACATTGGTATTAGTTCAATCATGATCAAAAGTAAGAGAATTAATAGCAGTGAATGAGTTTTAACAGTGTACACACACTTTTAAAAAGAAGAAAATTCATTTTTGGCACAAATATTTGCAAAATACATAGGATTTTCAAAGTGAAAACCCATGTCTCATAAAAGATTGGTCAATGTCTTCGAGAGCTCCTCCTTATCCCTCTGCTAGATCCCTCGCCAGCTGAAGAATGACGTGGTGGGTCAGGTACCTGAAACGGTGTTCACGGTTTGATCAGTTTGTGAGAAGGGAAGGAAGATGAATTTGAGAATGTGATTTGAAGTTACCCGTTGACGAGTGAGAGCAGAAGTCCTCAAGCTCATCCTGCGAAGGTCACGCCTCATGGCCGTGGCAAGATTGATGAAATCCTGGCAATACTCTCGAGGAACCTGTCAGAAAGGAATGTGTAGATATCCATTTTTGACGATGAGTATGGTCATGAATGGTTGCCTATGATTAGAGGTGAAATAGGGTGTCAAAACCCTAAGTTGCCAGTTTTACCCTTTGTGGGTAATTAGGTAGAAGTCATTATCACATGTAAGTTTTTAGGTCAGATTGAGTCGGTTCTTTTTTGCATTAGGTTTTTAGAGAGTCTAGGAACATCCTTGCAAAATTTCATGACATTATGAGCCAGGTTTGATAGAAAATAAGGTCTTTTGTGACTGAAGGGCAGTTTTGTCCTTTGAATCACAAAAGCCCTGAATGATTGTCAATCTTGTCTCGAATCACTTCAAACACTTCTTAAAACATGGAGAATCGAATCACGATCGTTTTGACGCTTGAATCGTCAAATTTGGACTTAAAACGGGCCCAACG
>JAESVK010032595.1:0-11043 GCA_017140935.1 Hamamelis virginiana | reverse complement strand
CAAATGTGAGATTTTTTTATTGATAAGAAATTTGAATTCATGGATGGCTACTGGTATCCGATTAATGTGATTCTTGGCATGAATGATGATTGTGATGCAATCATGCTCTATTTACTTAGCTTTCTAGTCCATTTTAGCTTTTCATATTTGTTTATATTGTATAATTAAGTAAGATTTTGTTTAATGTCAATTTTTTGCATTTGTAGGTTTTTATCATCAAGGAGGCTCTTTTAGAGTATTTTTTGGAAGCTTTGGAATTGATCTCCATGATAAAAAAAAAAATGCTTGGAGCATAAAGGATTGCAATTGGAGAACTAAAATGCAAAAATCAGCAAAAGTGCAAAAACACTACCGATATCTTTTTTCAGATCCTATCGATAGGGTCATGTTGCAGCAATTTTCTGCAGAAAAACACTACCAATAGGGTTACGCAAGAATCTCAGTTTTTACTTGTTATTTCATGTAGGGGAATTTTAAAACTTTTACAATATTATTAGGTTAGACTTAATATTATTAGGTTAGACTTGTAAGACCTATTTCAGGTCATTTTCTTTCTCTCTCCTACTCTGATGGGGGGCACTTCCTCTCACTTCCCCTCTTTTCTTCTTTTTTTGTTTCTACCTCCCATCATCTCCATAGATTCAAATATTTTCTCTCTTTAAGTTCTTCTTAGTTTCTACTCTTAGGAAACTTTAATTTCTTATTAGATTAGTTTTATTTTACATTGTTCTTGGGTTTATGCTCGTTATTTCTTAGTTTAATTTCATCAATTTCTTGAATTGTTGAACATTTCATTGCATCTACTTTAAATGCAAGTGAATGACTTTTTTCATGTAAATGACTTTGTTCAAAGTGTTACTTCGTTGTGTTTCTCTTTGTTTTGATTGCTTTTGCTTAAGTTTTGTACATTTAATGGTTTGGAATGTGTTTGAATGATTTTATTCACTTACAAAAAAGATTATATCTATGCACAATTAGTTCAAACCATTGCATTCCTTATGAGAATATAGATTTCTATGCATGCCCATTTTGTTGAAGTTCGTTCTTAACATTTATGAATAAGAGGAATGTACTTTTTCTTTATGTTTGTGGGTGTCATTTCTGCAAACCATCATGAGACTATAACTCGTCCACTAGGGGGAACATAAGGGTTTAAAGGCTTGTAGCATAAGCTAAGCTAAACATAATTGTGATTTCCTGCGAAAGTGGATTAGATAGGTTTTATTTATTTTAGTTGGTTATTGTTTTTGTACTAGTTCTTGCTAGGAACTAGCAAGGTTCAAGTTGGGAGTGTGATTGCATCATATATTTGCATATTTCTATTGCATTTATTTCACCATATTGTGCATACTTGAGCCGTTCATATTAGTGAATTAATGTGTGCTTTTAATGGTTTTCATGATTTTTCCATCTTGCAAGTAAAGTGCCATAAATTAGATGCTTTTGGATGCAAAATGGAGGCTTGGAGAAAAGTCTTGAAGGTCTTCAAATGTCATAAGGTTTATAGGACATACTTTTAGGTATGTCTAGAGTCTACATATCAAATTTCAGGGCCAAATAAGAAATAGTTTCGGAGATATAAGCAATTGAAGTCAACTAGTGCAAAAAGAACTAATATGAGCATTTCTAGAATATCTCTCTCTCCAAAACTAATGTGAACATGAGACTACCATGTTTAGAAACTAGACAACTCAAGCTTTCCAACCATATAAAGATCACCTAAATCGGAATTCGGACGACAAAGATACAAGCAATTGAATTTGGGTATCGAATGCTGTCAAGGCTACAACAAAAGAAAAAACAGCCGAAGTGCATTACCGATAATGTAATCTTGCAGTATCGGTAATGGCCATCCGAGACAGCCATTTTCTGTCCTTTTATGTATTTTTGAAGGGAAAAAGTGTATTTTTACCTCTTGGGTATATATACCCGTTGTCCCAAGTTATATAACCCTAGAAAAGGGTGAATAGGGTTTTGGCAAATTTTAAGCACATATTACCAAATAAAATTATGATCCAATTAATTTCAGCAGAAGCACAAATAAATAAAACTTAATTGGAAAAGAGAGAGAGAGAGAAATCAAACACAGCAATTTTAACGTGGTTTCGACTCCGCCTACGTCCACGCTTTAAGCACCAAAGCCGATGATTCCTCAATCCACTATGAATCACTCCTTCAAGGTGGAGAAACCTTTACAACTAATCTCACTTCCAGTAGAGATAAAACTAATGCTACCAAAGCACTCAATCTTACTTTCGGTGAAGATTAAGCCAAGAGACTACCGCTCTTCAATCTTACTTTCGGTGATGATTAAACCAAAAGACTACCGCTCTTCAATATTACTTTTGGTGAAGTTTAAACCAAGAGACAACCACTCTTCTTCTCAAGCTTGAATTTGACCAATAAACTCCAAGCTTCACAAGGATTATACCCCAACTCTTAGCTCACAAGAAATACAAGATTTGTGTTTGATACAATGAATGCTTTAACAAACTGATTTGCACAAGTACAAGCTCAAACTAATAGCTTCTCAAATGATTAACAAAGATAGCTCAATAGATTTTCACAAGGAAGCTTTTAATAATGAATGCTCACAATGAATGCTCTTAACTATGATGGATTGATTAGCAATAAATGAGAGCAAGACCTCTATTTATAATGCATTTGGTCTCAAAGGACCGTTACTAGCTTCATGGGTCTGATTGGTTAAGAAATGAGTAGCAAGGAGCAATTAATGCTCATCTTACTATAAGAGGAATTAGCCGTTTTGCTTTTGCAGAGGAGTTAGTCAACTAGACCAAAGGAGTTAGTCGACTACTAACTTAAAATTCAAAGCAAATAAGTTTCCCGGGCACGATTAGTCGACTAGACCAATAGAGTTAGTCGACTAGTTTTATAAAAACTATTATGAAAATTTTTCGGGTTCGATTAGTCGACTATAAAGATTAGGTTTAGTCGACTATCTTAACTGCTTTTTAAAACATGGCTACTGACTTCCAATTAGTCGACTGGAATAAATGATTTAGTCGACTAGTTAGTAAGTTAGTCGACTAGATTCAAAATTCTCAAAATCATGGCTACTGGATTATAGTTAGTCGACTAGACTAATTTGGTTAGTCAACTAGATATGTTCATAGGCCAATTTTTTAAGATTCTTAAATCTAAATCATTTTCCAACATGTAAACTAGTTAACTAAGTGTTCAAAAGTATTTTTTATTTAGTTTAAAAACATTTTACAAGATTCCAAAGATATGAATGCCAATGCAATATGAGTAAAACATTTTGTCTTTTAGCTATGCAAAGTTAAACAATTTGAGATGCCTTACATATAATTCCTAATACATTGGAGATACAACTTGGCTTCAAATTGATCTTCATGAGCTTATTTTCAAGTTGATCTTCATATGCTTTTGAATGAACATTTGCGCATTGAGTTGCTTGAGATTTGTTGATGAGTTCCAACAAGATATATCTTTGATTATAAGGATACACAACACTTAACCATTTGTTAGTGATTAAAGTAATGCTTGTTTATTATCAAAATGTGGTCAACGGAATTGACCTTAGGGCTAACAACCATTTACAGCTAGGGTATTGGGACATTTTTCACTTTTCTTTTCTTTTCTTTTTGTTTTTCCTCTTATTCTCTCCTATTCCACTAGGGTTTGGGAGAGTTTAGCGTAGTTTAGGTTTGTTTTCCTTCTTTTTTTTTTTTTTTCATTTATTTCATGTAATCCTTATAAATTTAAGTTTGTACTTTGTATTTGCTTTCATTTTTATGCAATAATCATTTAGTTTCATGTTGTTTACCTTTTTTTTTTAATGGCTTTCTAAGTAGCTAGGTTGGATTCTACGGTGGATTTCCATTCTACAACAAACATTATTTTAAAATCCGGACCATTCATCGAACCAGAAAATTTACCAGATTAAGGGTCAACCGGTTCAACCGTCGGGTCAACCGGGTTGAACCGTGACGTCATAAATATATTATTTATTTATTTATTTATTAGAATAAAAGCGGTAAATGATTCAAAATATAATTTTTTTTTAAATGTTTGTACAATCAATTCATATATTTGAATTTATGTGCAGTCATCAAAATTGAAGATTGATAATTACTATTGATCAATCTTTATTTTATATATTTTTTAAAATGCAAGATAAGAATATTGTATTATTAAATTAGGTGCTTGGGTTTCTTTTTGCTATTTGGAATTTTTTTAGACTAATTTTCATTTTTAGCCTTCTTGGCTTTAAGAGATTTTAAAAAAAAAATTGGGACTATTTTAGTCATTTTAGTACCTCAAAAAAATAAAATAAAATAAAATAAACGGGTTGACCGGTTTTTTAATCGGTTCAACCGCTGGGTTGACTAGTTTTTGACTTAAATGGGTTTTTGTGGGTTAAACTAACCCGAGAGGGGACCGGTTCCCGGTCGGCCAGTCTGGTCCGGGTTTAATAACATTGACAACAAAGGTAATATGATTTTCTCTATTTTTATGCTTTGAATGTTTGTTGGATAATGTTAAAAACTATCCATCTTCAGATTCACAAGGTTTGGTTCACTTTGACCATCAATAGACAAGATTTCTTGGCACAGGTGGTGCTTAGTACTTAATGCACTCCAAGTGTTTTCTAAAATGTCTCAATGAGTATTTTTCATTTTTCATCCTCATTTTTCTTATGTTTTGTGTTTGAATGGTTATAAATGTTTTCCATGTTTGAACCCTCTCGGTTTGGCATCATCTTGACTATATGTAGACAGGTAAACCTTGGCACATGTAGTGCTTGAGATGTTATTTTCTCTTGACTACTTGTACACAAGTAAGCCTTGGCACATATAGTGCTTGATATTCATATGCACTCCAAGTGTTTAGTGAAATGTCTAAGAAAGTGTTTACTTTTATTTAACACCAATATGCATTTATTGCTAAATCATCCATCAAATACCATTCTTCAATGAATCCTAGATGAAAATTCCTTTTCAAATGCTTTTAAAGTTAAATCCCCCATCAAAGACCATTCTTCAATGGATCCTAAATGAGAAATTCTTGTGAGAAATTCATATTCCCTAGTTGTGGATGGAATGAAACCCAATAATCTAACCGTTTACATTTCATTGCTTTTATTTTATTTTAGTCAGTTTACTTAGTTTTCTACACCATTCACACACAACCCCCATTGATTTTATACTTTAGTTACATTCTTTGGGCATCAACACTTAAGAGTTTAACCTAGAACCTTTCATCCAATCCCTGTGGAGATGACCAAGGGTACTCCCATGAATTACTATGCTTGACAACGATAGATCCTACGCTTGGGATTGCACTACAACTCTGAGCGACAAGCACGTATCGGTTAATTTGAGGTTTCATGGTCTATCTCCTTTTTGCTTTTTCAAAATTTTGTATCATTTGTTGAGGAAAAAATTAACTTTTACGAAACATAATTTCACCAATATACTAAGAGTATATAAGCTTTTATTAGTGTAAGTAGAACCCATTCAAGATAATGAATATCTATTCATTACAATCTCTTGTTACAAGAGAACACCCTTTGATTCCAACCATGATTAACATCAATTATATGAAAATTTATATTTATTTATGATTGTGACTGTACTTAAGCACAAGTCTTAAGTTGCCTACATACCCCTCGTAGGGATCAAGCCAATCATAGTTCGATTAATTGAAACAAATTAATTAATGGATATATCACTCACTATTTAATTATTTAATTTTAGTGCTTGATAATTTTAATAGTTAATTGAACTATTAAAATTAATTTGATTTATTTTGGATAAATTTAGGAATTTTATCGGAATTGTGACTGCATCCAGTGTAATTGCTGGACTACCTACGTATCCAAAGTGGAATCAAGTCGATCGTAGTTCGGAATATTTGAAATGATAAAAAGTCCAATATTAATTTAAAGTTAGACTTTATTAGTCAATAATAGTGTATTCAAGATTCGTTTAACTATTGAACTAATAAGTCAAAATAATAGGCTTTTATGAATTTAATTATATAAAGAAAAGTTCATATATAAGTTCAAAATAAAATTGAACTAATTAGATAACGGGCTAACAAATCCCAATTATCAATAATGAATCAATTCTTTAGAAATTTAAACTTAAGATCCTTTTGAAGACAAATCATTTAGGAAACTCATTATTTGAATACCAAATCAAAATTTAAAATTGATTGGACTTAAATGAGACCCAATGATTTGATATTGTATTTTTGGTTTGTCCAATGTAAATTTGAATAACATTAGCTGGACATTTATTAGCTCACTGGATATATGGACCATTTTAATTGGATATTTGTTAATTTAATATGGACTGATTTATTATTTTAATTGGTAGCTCATATTCATTTGACATAAATTTATATGGGTTCCAATAGTCCAATAAAATAAAATTCCAATTTTATAATATACTTATAATTCTATTCCCATAAGAAATAAGAATTAAATTATTTGTCTAAATTTCTAAGTGAATTTTGTAATTTGAATTTTATAACTTTGCGACTACATTGTGTTCACGCTCAATCTTTGCATGTCAATAGATTAAACCCACGTGGAAGCAACTTAATGACGTGGAAAATGAATGTTTTTAAGTTTTATTTCTTGCTTTGAAGGAGAAAAACGGTTATCAAGAGCGATTACTGACTTCGTCTTTTAAGTTTTATTTCTTGCTTTGAAGGAGAAAAACGGTTATCAAGAGCGATTACTGACTTCGTCTCTTCGAGGCAAAACAGTTCCTTATAAATTTAATTTTTTCCTCTGAAGATTATTAAATTTTAAAGTCGCAAATATTATAAGAGTATATAACCGCCGAAAAACAGTTTTTATGTGAAAAGTCAAACTATTTTTCATGGCTTATAGGTTCCTGCATAATAGGAATTCGAAATTCAAATAAATAACTGCTGGTAACTGCTTAGCAGTTATTTATTTTCGAATTACAGCAGTTATTTGAAGACTTCTCTGATTGGAACATTCAAAGTTCAGTTATTTGAATCTGGAGAGAAAGTCTGGAAGTTATCAAAGAATTAGCCACATGGCATAATAGGGTTCGTTAAAAATCTGAAGAGCAGTTTAGATGCAAATTCAGCCACATGGCATCGCAGCAGCCAAAGAAGATGCAATGACAGTTACTCTAAAGTCTATAAATAGAGGTAGAGACCTCATTCCAAAGGGTTCCTCAACCACCGATTTCTCAACCAAGTCAATCACACTCTACGTGTGTCTTTATTTTCATTTCCTTTACTTTTCAAGTTGTAATCTCCTTTTCAATTTCAAGTTTGTAATTCCATTTACTCAATTTCCAGTTTATCATTTACTTTACAGTTTCCAGTTTATCATTTCTTTTATTCAGTTTGAAATGCTTAATTTCCTTTACGTAGCTTAAGTAACTTAGTTTAGGTAATTTAGCTAGCTTTTATGATCATTTCTTCTAAATCATCCATCGCATTGAAGAACTTTAACAGAAGTCGTGAAGTTGCTGTACCAGAAATGAAGGTAATTTTATGATTATGTGGTTTCTTCGACGCATTCTATTTTTCTATTTTATTATGTTTTCATTTTGATTCATTAATTTGCCCAAGTATTAAAAGTCCTCTTCATTGAGGCAATTTGAACCATTTACACAATCACCTAATTAGAAGTCAGTTTGGCTTTCTTCGAGTCAATCATCTTGAAAAGTGGTAAGGTTAACTTTTCTGGCACGCTCCCATCCTTCAACACAAAATACGACGCGGCCATACTGAAGATTTCCCAAAAGGAAGCGAACACATTGATGAACTGAATTGACATTTCAATTTCATTAAGAATTTATAAATATAATTAAATTTAAATTTAATTATATTTGTGCCAAATTGGACTTTCAATTTTATGCCAAAATTTTTAATTAGATTAAAATTGTGGCAACACATTTGCCAGAGTTTTTCAATTAGATTGAAATTATTTAAATTCAATCATATGTGAGAAATTGTATTTGCCAAAAATTTTAATTTGATTAAAATTTCTTTAATTCCTTTGTATATACCAATTTCACAAATATTAATTTTGCATGTGTCAATTTAATTAAAATTGGTTAAATTTATTTACAATTCTTTTAAATTTATCATTAATTAACTTTCACACCATTATTTATATTTTTGATGTTCATGAACATCACGAATTCAATGATCGTGATCATCTTTTCATAATTTTTGATGTTTAAAAACATCAAATTTTTTTATAAAATATATATATATATATATATATATATATATATATATATATATATATGAATGATTGGATAAATCAAATAAGATAACCATGAGAATGATTTATACCTAGGGTATACGTACGCTTATGATGCACAATAGAATCCTTGTTCTGTTTGTCTTCTTCTCTCTTCCTTGCAAGACTTTCTTTTCTCTCTCTACCGTATCTTCTCTATTCTTCCTTTTTTATTTAGGGTTAATTGGCCAAAAGTCCAATTTTAAAGATGCTTATTGCATAAAGTCCTCCCACATTTTCTTTTCTTTACAAAGTCCTAATTAAAAAAAAATTACTGCATAAAGTCCTAAGTTTTAAAAATATATTTATTTGTGGACAAAATTGCCCTTAAATTTCATAACTACTTTCCCGACGCCCCATCCTCCTCATTTTTCTTCTGATCCTCCTCCTACATTCCGGCCATGGAAGAATCCCCTCTCGGTGAACTAGGAGCTACGCCGGCGAACCAGTAGCAGTGGCTGACCACGATGTTTAGGTCCGACGACGCTCTGGTCATGCTTTGTGATCTTCGGTGGAGAGATCAACGCCGATTGACAGCTTTGTGATCTTTGCCGGAGAGGTCAGCGCGGATTATGATTCTGCAACAGAGATCAGAAGAGAGAGAGAAAGAGGGGCTAGTTGGACGCCTGGACATGTCGCAAATCCACGATTTGCACCGATATGCAAGCCGTCGATCTGCACCAATCATCATCATTTTCTTACTTGATCTCCTATGGCACCACTGAATCAGCGACACTGGTATGAAGACCATGCCCTCGTTTTCTTCAGGTGTCTTGCCTTGATACACATGGTAAAAAAAAAAAAAACAGAGCAAGACATTGGTACACATTAAATCTGCCACTGATACACATTGTACCACCCATGGAAGAAACAAAGCAAGGTTTTCACAGTGAAGTTCAAAGTAGAAGAGGTTCCGATTGAGAAAATGGAGGAAAGGAAAGGAAGATTGGATTTTGAATTTGTTGTTTTAATCTTCTGAAAAATGAAAGTTTTATTAGATGGAAGTATTAGGCTTAGCTGACAGTTCTTCCCACCTCAAAACCTTTCTCTTGGAGTCAATTAATTTTTGGAAGGATACCTGGGTGGGAGGAAGGAATCTGATGAATAAAGGAATAAACGCTGCTAACAAGTTTAATAAGGAGGAAAAGTGGCGGAGTTTCTTTGTGATCTGAACATTGAAAAACTTAAGAGTTACTTACCTGAAGAGGTGGTGAAAGAGATCATTAATATTCCAGATGAAATGGAACAGGGAATGGAGGATAGATGTATTTGGGGCTGGAAAGTTTACAATGAGTTTAGCATATGAGCTGTTGTCTGATAAAAATCAAATTTGGATTGAATTTAGTAGGAAGATGAAACTTTTGACAAAGATGAAGTTGTTTTGCTGGTTAGCTATACGAGATAAAGTTTTATCAAATAGTAACAAAGTTAAAAGGGGTTTGACTGCTGATTCTAGCTAATCACTCAAAACCATGTGCTTATCTACTCCTAAAATCGTTGTTTTGCAAAACCAATGAAGCTTAAAAGTAAAAGAAAAAAAGAATTAAAATCTGACATGTGAGCTCCCAAAACCTTGCGCTTACCTTCTTTTCTTTATTATACTGTTTCACTATGCCATTTTATTTTATTTTTTCATTTGAGGTCCATGGAACCGAGTTCCAAATTGGATTTCGCCAGTGACTCGTTTCAACTCTAGCATTGCCGGATCTGAGCTGCATTTTTTTTTTTCAATTTGATCCATTCAAAGGGAGAGCAACAGGTCGACAACTCTTCTTCATATCACCAAAAGCCGATTTTTTGAAAGTAGTATTGGTATGCTGGACTCTTTTGTGCAGCAGATAAATGTTATTTTATTTTATTTTATCTTTTTGAAATATTTTTAGTTTTTAATTAGTTTTTTTTCGTTTAGTGAAATCAATTTTTAGCATATAAAATCCATTTGTGGCATAGTGAAATGCACTTCCGGCGTACTAAAATGCACATTCAGACGTAATTTTTTATTCGTAGTGAAATACATTTTTCCAGAATAGTAAAATGCATTTGCACATTTTTCAGCGTAGTGAAATACATTATTCAGAAGTGCTACAAAATCATAAAATAATAATAATTGCTGGGATGCATAAACTCTTAACACAATAACAATTCCCAAGGATAGGCGTGGTAAAAGTCAAATGCAAACCAACTAGAATATGGGCCAAGTCATATGCAAATCATGTAGGAACTCATGGCAGTTTTAAAGTAGTGAAAACCTACACACATAGGCCAAAAAAACAGAGAATGCCACGCTCAACCAAACTTTTATGGCAACTCAAAGTCACGTAGTGAAATGAGTTCAAACCAACTAGAATATGAGCCAAGTCATACGCAAATCAGTAGGAACTTATAGCATTTTTAACGTAGTCAAAACCTACACATATAGGCCAAAAAAATAGAGAATGACAACTCAAAGTCACGTAGTGAAATGAGTTCGAACCAACTAGAATATGGGCCAAGTCAAAGTGCAACTCATGTCGGAACTCATAGTATTTTTAAAGTAGTCAAAACCTACACAAATAGACCAAAAAAAAAAAAAAAAAGGAATGCCAACCTCAACCAAAGTCATATGGCAACTCAAAGTCACATAGTGAAATGAGTTCAAACCAACTAGAATATGGGCCAAGTCAAAGCGTAGCTCAAGTAGGAACTCATATGGCAACTCAAAGTCACGTAGTGAAATGAGTTTAAACCAACTAGAATATGGGCCAAGTCAAAGTGCA
>JAESVK010032557.1:0-10948 GCA_017140935.1 Hamamelis virginiana | reverse complement strand
ATATTACATGTTTGTGAAAATGCCTAAGAGAGCATTGAGCTACATTCATTCACTTGTTCCACTCTTTATGAACTTTTATTGTCAAATCCTCTATTCAAAACCATAGTTCACATGGATTCTTGAATGTGTTTTGTGTGAGAAACCATTAACCTTAGGCTAGGAAGGAACGAATCCATAGAATCCTACTTCTCTTATTTACAAGTTTTCACATTGAATCCTCGCCATTAATTTGGCACAATCCATTTTCAAACCAAATCAAAACCTCCAATATTTTACACTTGTTTTTGCATTCATTGGGTAGCATAACCTAAGAATCACTAGAGCCTATTCCACTCCTTGTGGATATGACCTAGGTACTCCCTAGTTTCATTGCTTGACGACCATAGGACTTCTACGCTTGGGAATCTCATGCGCACACATCTTTTTACGTTCAAGCAATTGGCGCCGTTGCCAGGGAGTGGCGAGCATTCTAGTTGATTCGGAGAGAGCTAGTGGTAATTTGCAATGACATTACAAATTCGGTGAGTTTTCTCCCTTCTTTTACTTTATGCAAAAATTCTTTGTGCATATAATACTTGTAAATACCATTTTGGTTGGGGTGGAATTAGTGCATGTCGGTGTGGGCTCGTGATGAACAACACCGACTTGTAAGAATCACACCTTAACAAGCTCCAAGAAATCCAATTGCAAGACGTTTGTTTCACTTACCTTTCACTCCTTTAATGGAGCACACTGAGAATCAACAAATTCCTTTAAATCCAAATGACCAAGGGTTACCTCATAACCCACAAAGACCTTATGACCCTCCGAGACAAGGAGATGGTGTTGTACCGCTGGCAACCCCGACGGTGGGAAGGAGGAATGCTAATCCTCAACCTTAACAATATCGAGCGCCCCCTGCCCCTATACCTAATGTTGGGAGAACTCTTAGAGAGATTTTGAGACCTCAAAGGACCACAACACACTCATGTATTTGCCTACCTCAATAGGCCAACCATTTTCCTGTGAGACCGGAGATGATTCGTCTTCTTCCTGAATATCAGGGGTTCGATTCTGAGAACCCCTACTCACACATGAGAGACTTTGAGGACGTCTGCAGTGCTTTCTTTTCTACAGGATCGCCCCTTCACATAATTTGTTTGGTTTTGTTTCCATTCTCTCTAAAGGAAAAGGCTAAAATATGGTTTCATTCTCTTACCCCTAATTCAATCTATAATTGGGAGGACATGCGAGGTGCATTTCTAGATAAATTCTTCCCTCCGGGACGCACTAATGCACTCATGCGGGCTATTCAAAATTTTTCTAAAAAACCAGGTGAATCTTTTGCCACCGTATGGGAAAGATACAAAGAGCTTCTTAATGCTACCCCTCATCATGGTTTGGACATTGGCCAAATTGTTGCCTATTTTCATCAAGGACTCTCCCTTGAAAACAAAAAATATATCCAAATGATGAGTGGGGGGCAGTTTTATGAGAAAAGCCCCGAAGAGGCTATACAATGTTTTGATTCCATAGCGGAGAATGCCCGGAATTAGGAGACTAATTCTTCCCTTGATGCCGTTAGAGGAGGAAAACATCATGTGAAAGAGAATAATGACCTCCAAGCCAAAATAGCTATCTTGACTAGGAAGTTAGAGGCCATTGAATTGCAAAAAGTGAGTGAGGTGAGCACCGTACCCAAAGTACCTACGGGACCTAGGATGGAGGACTTATGCATCATTTGTGATGACCCCACTTATTTGACCACAGATTGCCCTAATCTTCCCCAAGTTAAGGGAGCCATTCAAATTGAGCAAGCTAATGCTCTCAACTACCAAAGGAAGCCCTTCAACTCTCCATATTCTGAAACTTACAATCCGGGGTGGTGTAAACACCCCAATTTTAGTTGAAAGAGCGATGGAGGAAATGCTTCCTCAAGCCAAGGCAATCTCCCCCCAAGTCAACCTCTTCAAGGCAACCAAGGTTTTCAAAGTTAAAATTTCCAAAATCAAAATTTTCAAAACCAAGGTTTTCAACATCATGGTCAGGGTCCTAATTACCAAGGTCAAGGGTTTCCACCAAGCCCTAACTCAAATTTTGGTCCACCCATTCCGGTAAATTCATACTTACAGCCCCACAAAAGGAACTATGATGATGTGATTAACCAACTTGTGCAAAATCAAGCTCAAACCACTCAAGCAATAGGGGACATGAGAACCCAATTGACTAAGTTGACTACCACCTTGGGTGCACTTCAACAAGAAAATGGAAAGTTTCCCTCACAACCCGTGCAAAACCCACAAGGTCAACATAGCATTGGATCCTCAAGTTCCAATGAAGGGAACCATGAATAAGCTAAGGCCATTACCACTCTTCGAAGTGGAAAAGTAATTGATAAAACCATCCCACCAAAAGACTCTGCAAAAGAAATTTCTCCAAATTTATCAAATGAATCTAAGGGGGATGAGAAAAAAAATTGAAAATGCGCCTAGTGTTCCCAAACCAAGTGGTATTGAGGTTGGTTCAAGCCAAGAGAAGGCCAAATTCATTCCTGCTGCCCCTTTTCCTCAAAGACATAGGGCACCTAAGAAAGTGACAAATCATGCTGAGATATTTGAATTGTTTAAACAGGTGAAAGTCAACATACCTTTGTTGGATACTATTAAACAGGTGCCCTCGTATGCAAAATTCTTGAAAGACTTGTGTACCACAAAAAGGAAATTGGACGTGCATAAGGAAGTGTTTATGACTGAACAATCCACATCCCTTTTGTAGAACACTTTGCCCCGAAAATACAAAGACCCCGGGACCCCTACCATTGAAATTACCATAGGGAATTCCAAGGTGGGAAGAGCTTTAGTAGACTTGGGAGCAAGTGTCAATTTATTGCCTTATTCTGTGTATATGGAGTTGGGGTTGGGAGAGTTAGAGTCAACTAGCATCAAGCTGCAGTTAGCTGATAGGAGTGTTAAAATTCCAAGGGAGTAGTAAAGGATGTCTTAGTGCAAATAGATAAGTTCTACTTTCCCGTCGATTTTGTGGTTTTAGAGACCCAACCTGTTTTAGATTCAGGGAGTCAATTCCCTATAATTCTTAGGAGGCCTTTCTTGGCCACAGCTGATGCGTTGATCCAGTGTAGGAGTGGGCTTATGACCATCACTTTTGGGAATATGACTGTTAATTTGAATATTTTTAACTTGATGAAAGAAGTGGGGGAAGATATGGAGGATGAGGTGCATGAGGTGAGTAGGATAGATACTCTAGTGCAGCACCAATGGGATCTTTCCACCCATGATGATCCATTACAGTCATGTTTGGTGAATGAGATTGTTGATGTTGAGGAAGTGAGTGAAGAGATGGAGTTTCTATACTCTATTCTCGATGATGAGGAAATTCTGGAAGTAAATGGGTGGGTGTCTCGCTTCGAAGTATTGCCACCCATTGAAAAGAGTCCTGTGCCATCAAGTGTCCAACCACCTGAGTTAGAATTGAAGCCATTACCCTCTGAGTTGAAGTATGCTTATTTAGGTAAGAATGAGACCTATCCCGTGGTTATATCTTCTTACTTGAAGAATGACCAAGAGGTTAAATTGATGGATGTGCTTAGAGCCCATAAGAGTGTCATAGGTTGGTCCATTGCCGACCTTAAAGGAATTAGTCCCTCTCTTTGCACCCATAGAATTTACCTCGAGGATGATGTCAAGCCTTCCCGCCAACCTCAAAGAAGATTAAACCTTGTTATGAAAGAAGTGGTGCGGAAGGAAGTTTTAAAATTGTTAGATGTAGGGATTATCTATCCTATTGCGGATAGTAAGTGGGTTAGTCCAATCCAAGTGGTGCCTAAAAAATCGGGTATCACTGTGGTGAAGAATGAGGATGATGAATTGATCCCCACACGAGTCACGATTGGGTGGCGAGTGTGCATTGACTATAGAAAGCTTAATTCATCCACTAGGAAAGACCACTTCCCATTACCCTTCATTGACCAAATCCTTGAGAGAGTAGCGGGGCATGCTTTCTATTGTTTCTTAGATGGGTACTCGGGCTACAACCAAATAGAAGTTTCCTTAGAGGACCAAGAAAAGACTACTTTCACATGTCCCTTTGGGACATTTGCCTTTAGGAACATGCCTTTTGGTTTGTGTAATGCACCTGGTACCTTCCAGATGTGCATGACTGGGCTATTCAGTGACATGGTGGAGAAGATTGTTGAAGTTTTTATGGATGACTTCTCAGTCTTCGAGGATTCTTTTGATGGATGTTTGGAGAACCTATCTAAGGTTCTAAAAAGATGTGAGGAAACCAATCTTGTGCTAAATTGGGAAAAATGTCATTTTATGGTGACACAGGGAATAGTCCTTGGGCATATCGTGTCGTCTAGGGGGATAGAAGTCGATAAGGCTAAGATAGAATTAATCTCTAAGCTTCCCTCCCCTAAGACTGTGAAAGATGTGAGATCATTATTAGGACACGCTGGCTTTTATAGGAGGTTCATCAAGGGTTTTAGCGGCATTGCGAGACCCTTGTGTAATCTCTTAGGGAAAGATGTCCCTTTTGAGTGGGGGCATGACTGTGAGGTTGCTTTTTGTAAACTGAAAGAGATGTTAACTTCACCCCCTATCATGCAAACACCCAATTGGAACCTGCCCTTTGAAATTATGTGCGATGTTAGCGATTTTGCCATAGGAGCAGTGTTGGGTCAAAGGGTGGATAAAAAGCCACATGTCATTTATTACGCTAGTAGGACAATGAATGATGCCCAAAGAAACTACACAACTACTGAAAAAGAGTTGCTAGCGGTGGTTTTTGCCTTAGACAAGTTTCGGTCGTACATCTTAGGTTCACCTATTTTAGTCTTTACTGACCATGCGGCACTGAAGTACCTTTTGACAAAGCAAGATGCCAAGCAGAGACTAATTAGGTGGATTCTACTCCTCCAAGAATTCAATTTGACAATTAAGGATAAAAAGGGAGTTGAGAATGTTGTCGCCGACCACTTGTCTAGGACCTCTTTTGATGATTCTGCTAACACCCTCCCCATTATAGAGACTTTCCCTGATGAGCAACTGTTTGCTCTTTCCAATTGCCCTTGGTTCGCGGATATTTTGAATGATCTTGTTACTGAACAAGTTCCTACCCATTAGAGGACCCAGGATAGGAAGAAATTCTTGAGAGAGGTGCTGAAATACTTCTATGATGACCCTTATCTCTTCAAATATTGCCCTGACCAAATATTGAGAAGATGTGTTCCGGATATTGAAATACCGAGCATTATGTCATTTTGTCACAGTGAGGCATGTGGGGGTCATTTCTCTGCTAGGAAGACAGCCGCCAAAATTTTGCAATGCGGTTTTTATTGGCCTTCATTATTCAAAGATTCATTCGAGCTTTGTAAGGCCTGTGAGCGTTGCCAACAGTTAGGGGGAGTGACTAGGAGACACATGATGCCTCTCACACCTATCTTAGTTATTGAGGTTTTCGATTGTTAAGGCATCGACTTTATGGGACCTTTCCCATCCTCCTTTGGTAACCTGTACATCCTGCTGGCAGTGGACTATGTGTCCAAGTGGGTAGAGGCAATCCCGTCTAAGACCAATGACCATAAAATAGTGTTGAAGTTCTTGAAAGAAAATGTCATGTCTAGATTTGGGGTGCCTAAGGCGATTATTAGTGACGGCGGGTTGCATTTTTGCAATCACCCCTTTGAGACCTTAATGAAAAAATATGGGATAACCCATAAAATGTCAACCGCCTACCACCCACAGACAAATGGCCAAGCCGAGTTGGCCAATAGGGAGATCAAGCACATTCTAGAGAAGACTGTAAACCCCAATAGGAAAGATTGGTCGCTTAGGTTGACTGATGCTTTATGGGCGTATCGCACGGCCTATAAAACCGTTCTAGGCATGTCTCCCTATCGCATAGTCTATGGAAAGGCGTCTCACCTGCCAGTTGAGATGAAACATGGGGCATTCTGGGCTATTAAGAAATTAAATTTTAATCTTGATGCCGCAGGTCAGCAGAGGAAGCTCCAGCTAAGTGAACTTGAAGAGATTAGGCAAGATGCCTATGAAAGTACTAGGGTTTACAAGGACAAAATGAAAGCTTTTCATGACAATAACATAGCTCGTAAGTCTTTCGAGCCAAATCAGAAAGTCCTGTTGTACAACTCTAGGCTGCACATTTTTCCTGGCAAGTTCAGGTCCCGATGGGTGGGACCGTTCATTGTTAAATCTATATTTCCTCACGGGGCTGTAGAGATTGAGAATCCCAAGAATGGCAACATCTTTAAGGTCAATGGACAGCGACTCAAACCATTTTTGGAGAACTTTTCGCGTGAGACTGTGGTAGAGGAACTTGTAGACCCAGTCTATTGCGAGGCCCCATCAGAGTAACTTCTTAAGTGACTATTTATATATAGCTTCTTTTTATCTTTGCTTTTTTGTTCTTTTGAAAATTGTGGATACTCTAACCTTTGTGCAGATTTACTGAATTGTAAATGATTCACAGGTGCTTTTGTGTCCTTCCTCCCATTTTTGTCTTTAAATGCTTATCTTTTCATGTATTGAGGACAATACTCACTTTTAAGTAGGGGGAGGCTCACTTGTGTTCATTTTTCTTACTCATTCTCACACATAGGTAGTTTCTTTTTGGTATAGAGTAGCATGCTTAGTTTAATTGGTTTAAAATCTCAGCAATTATTACTGATGCAAAATTTTTCGATTTTTGAGCTTACATGAGAATAAAACTTGAGACTTGTATGCTATGCTTCCTTTTGAACTTACATTATGTTATTTGAACTTTTCCATTGCACATGCACGCCATTGGATTGGAACTAAACCTAAAACATATCACTTGAACTTTTTGTCATCCCATTCATTTATTCATGATTCCGCATCGTGACTCGCATTATTTATGTTCATATTGAATACATTTGGTATTATAAGCTTCGCAAGTCATGATTTTTGTTTCCAAGCACATTTTCACTTGATTTAAGCTTCAAGAATTGCATAATCGCATGAGCATATCATTTCTGTGCATCTTGCTCATTTTGGAACAATCGTGCATCTTTGAAAGATGATTATAGGCCATTATTGCTCTCTTGAACCTCATTCTCCTTGTAAGTTTCCATTTGAACCCTAATTTGAGCCAAGAGTGCCAATTTGTTCAAGCTTAGGAACCCTAGGGTGAATTTTTGAAGGCGGAGCATCGTTAGCAAGCCATGGTGCATTTTCCTCATTGTTTAAAGGATGTGGTGTTTGAAATTCAGTTGAAGGAAGTACTTTGGGTCTTTGGGGATCAAAAAGTCAAAAATATGCAAAAAGTCCCAAAAATCAGTAGGAGGTACCGGTACCCCTCCAATGGGTACCGGTACCCATGTACTAGAGCCTAAAGGTACCGGTACCCCTTTAAGTGGTATTGGTACCCACTTTGCTGAAGCTGAAAATTTCGAGCTTTTTAAGCCCTAGCCCAAGAAATTAACCCCATTTCAGCCTATTTTCACCTCTTTCTCATTCTTCTCTCATTTTCTACCCCCTCCCAAGCATTCTCCATCACTTTTATTGAGAATCTATCATCTCTCACCAAGTCCACCATCAAACCCTAACTTTTTCACTTTTTCATCACTTTTCACCCCATTTCCATCTCATGTCGCAAATCCCTCACCCTAACTCGAAAATCTACCCATTTTTTCCATGCTTACCATTGTGAAGAAGTTCTCACGTTTTGGTGGCTGTGTTTGACTATTCCTTGGTGTTTTGAAGCATTCTCTCACTTTTGGGTAAGAAATTTCAGTTTATTGAGGTTATTCAAGTTATTTGGGAGTTTTTGTTTTAAATTCTAGCAAGTCTGGTTAGGGATTGGTGTGGTAGTTGTTTTTGGTGTTTGTGTTTCTCCAGTTGTGAATTGTGTTGAAATGGAGATTGTTGGAAGGAAACTGTTGTGTGATGTGGGAAAGGGATGTGTTATGCTGACCGAAATGGGTATGTGGGAGTGCTTGTTGGCTATGATGGTACTATTGTCGATGGTTGGTCTAGTCGTGTTATTCATGGCTAGGACCAAGACACCCAAGGATGGGAAAGCTTCGGGCTCTTCTGTGGAGCGGGCAGTTAAAAAGAGAAAGTCGAACACTTCCCAACCCGTGAAAAGGGGAAGAGGAAAGAGGCATGTCAGTGAGAGTGAGGAAAGTGAGGATGAGGAAATAGAGGCCATGTTTGAAGATAGGCTGCAAGGAGAGGAAGATGCATGGGCTCAGTCACTTGCTAAAAGAGGGTTCATTTGTGAAAGGAGTGTCGAAGCATCAACTTTTATTCACTCTCATCCTATTCGAAATGCTATCAAAGATCAGAATTTGGGTTTCCTATGTAAGCCTATTGAGGGTTATCACCCATCTGTCGTGAGAGAGTTCTACTCTAACTTGAGAGAACACGAAGAGATTGAGTATCACATGAAAACAACGGTGTGCGGCAAATCATTTCTAGTGAACACTTCTACCATTGCTACAGCTTTGGGATACCCTCGACCTTCCCATGCAGACGGTGTACCTTACCCATTTCGCCAGATGACAGTTTTCAATGGGGCGTCATTCACTCAAGCTATGTGTTCAAACCCTGTGCCGATGGTATCATTTAATCGAAGTGAATTCACCCCTGGGAAGCTAAAACCCGAGTATGCCTTGATGAATAAAATCATCCATTGTAGTATTGTGCCAAAAGGGAAAGAAAAAGCGCCAAGAATCGATGAAATCAAATTCCTTTTCGAGGTGATGAATGGTCGGCGAATTGACTTCGCAGCAGTGATTTGGGGAGTGATGAGGGACTTTGTAAATTTTACCAGCAAGTCGACTTACATGCCTTTCCCTTGCTTGGTCACTCAAATAGTAAAAGCTGAAGGCATTAAGTTACCACCTAAGAACAAAATGACACCTCCTCACTTTGGTCCCATCAATAATGTAACTGAAGCAAGGAGCACTGCAGCTTCAGTGAAGCCCAGGCCAGCACAATCCCAGTCATCTTCTGAAGGGCCATCTTCATCGTCAGCGCCTAAGCCTGCAACTACATCTCCGCTAAAGAGAATGGAGCGCAGAATCAAGGGTTGGTTCAAATGCATTTTGGGGAAGCAGAAGCAGATTAACCACAGACTGACTAGGTTGGAGAGAGAGGTTCACATGCTGAGAGGTGACCCATCTGCTGTTGAATCACCCCTTCCTAACTTGGAGGGAGATTCCGATGAGTTGGATGACTGCATGGATGAGGATGATTTCAGTGATGAGGAAGGGTCAGAAGAGGAGTAGTTGGAGTACTTTTTGGTAGTTAGGTTGCTTTGTGTTTTCAGTTTATGGTTTTTACTTTTCTAGTCTAGTTTCATTTTGGTTATAGGGTAGCATAGGGCGGTGTTGGCACAGGGTAGTGACCCAAGCCAAGTCAAGCCAACACCCAATTGGTTTTTGAAGCCCCTTTGTGTAACCCCGGTCATTTCATTTTCAAAAGTCCTTTTTGATTTCAAAGTGTTGGTTGTTCCTTTTAGAACATTATGCATCTATGAATGATTGGTTTATGTTATAAGTGCTTTATTCTGTTTCATGGGATATGCTTTTGAGTGACTTCATTCCATTCATTCTTCCATCTCTGTAATTAGTTTCTGGTTGATTGATGTTTGGTTCTGTGAAACTCCGACTGGCAAAATATCACACACATGGAAAAGAGTCAAGCATGAGTAGTTCAAACGCTTGCATTGTGTTTTACGTTTAAGTAGTAGGCTCATGTATGCATGATGCGAGCGAGCTCTTTTGTTCAGTTATTTGCTTTTCTCTTCTTATTTTCTTTAGTTCTTTTTGGTTCAAATCTTACTACGGACTAGCAAGATACAGGTTGGAGGGTGTGTTTAGCACATAATTTCTCCCATTTTTACTCGTATTTTTGTACATTTTACCTACTCTTTAGTCCTAGTTCGATTTAATTCTGGTGCATATTGTTTCTTTTATTGTTTTTGAGCACTTGCAGGTTGCATGGCACTAAATCCATCTTTTAGAGGTCTTTCACGAAGTTCAAGGGTTTTCGTCTGACGATTGGGGCTAGTGAGTGCGTTCTCATGCCCAGTTGATATGCATCCTTGGTGTAATCCCCATCAAAGCTTCCCCCAAGCAAGTCATTCTCTCCATCTCAGTTCAAAGGAGGACCGAGCGCCTTTCGAGCGGTTCTTCAAGCTCGTATAATCATCCGGGAGAAGCGAAGCTAAAGCGAAGAGGTTCGGTGGTGCAAAAGTAGCATTTTTTGGCAATCAGCAGGAGAGGTACTGGTACCCATAATGCATTGAGTAAAGGTACCGGTCCCTCCTTGGAGGGGTACCGGTACCCTTTATCAGGAAATCTTCCGGGCTGTTTGTAAATCACTCTTAGTGCAAGGGTGCGCTCGTCTTTTGGTCCCCATGTCTGATACCCTTTTGGGGGGTATTTAATGTGCATTTGGAGCTGGTGGAAGACTCTCTCTCTTGTTTTTAACTTAGTTTTCTTATTGTTAGCTTAGTTACTTAGGTTTTCTCTTGCTTTCTAGGGTTTTCTTGCATTTTCTACATAGAGTAGCTTAGATTCTTGGTTGTTCTTGTTGATTTATATCTTGTAATCGTAGTTAGGTTGTTATCTCTCTCTTCATCTCAAGTTGTAGGCTACATTTACATTTATTAATCAAGTCTTATCATTTATTTCTTGTTCTTTGTACTTTTGGTGTTTGTTGTATGCAAGGAGGGTTCTATGGTGAAGTTCCTCTCCAAAACCCTAGGTAAATGTGGTTTCTTTTCCCAAAGGCTCAATGTTAATGGAATGTAGCTTGTATACCCTCTATCTTCTTTTGAACCCTTGTAATGTCATATTCATGACCAATGTTTCACCATTGAGTTGTTGTATTTTGGTTGATGATCACATATGCATATTACATGTTTGTGAAAATGCCTAAGAGAGCATTGAGCTACATTC
>JAESVK010032516.1:0-17605 GCA_017140935.1 Hamamelis virginiana | reverse complement strand
AGACGGTAATGTCTAAGTGCATCATGAATTTCATCCACCTTATTTAGTCTTTTTCTTATTTCCTCATTCATATAATTTTGAAATAAAATGCTTTACAAACATTGTGGATTTATGAGAGAGCAATTATGATGACTTCTATTACGGAAAAGAAAAAAAAAAAAAAAACAATTAATTTTTTTTTAAAAAAAATGGGAATAATAATTTTTAATATTCATACATCTTTTTTGTTTTAAAGAATTAATAATTTCAATATTCATAAATCATTTTTATTTATTTTAAGGTTTTCTACTGGCAGGGAACAAAAAAGGTTGAAGCTCTCTGTCTCCAAGAAATTCAAGAATATAGGGTGAAGCACTCTTTCACAAATGATGAATTTGGGAAACTACCAAATCTAAGGTTTCTCCGGGTGGATTGCACAGACCTTACTGGAGATTTTAAGAATCTCCTTTCAAAATTGAGATGGCTTCAGTGGTGCGTGTGCACAGACAATTCAGCCAATTCTAATCCAATCAATTTTCATCTAAAGAATCTAGTCATTCTTGATCTATCGGAAAGCTGGATGACAGAAAACTGGGAGGGTTGGAGTCAAATCAAGGTCTCATAGAAGATCTTTGCTTTTGTTTCTATTTTTCACATCATATACTTGGTGGAAATTATTATTAGTAGTATTAATTATAGTTATTTTCATGTTTTACAGATGGCAAAAAAGTTGAAAGTTCTAGATCTCTCAAGTTGCGAGCACTTAACAATAACTCCTGATCTATCAAACTTGGAAATGCTAAAAAGACTAAATCTTTCTGGATGCGACGAGTTAGTTGAGGTTGGGGGCCTTACGGGTTTGAAATCCTTAGAGAATTTGGACATGAGGTGGTGTACATCCTTAGAAAGATTACCTGATCTATCAAACTTGGTAATGCTAAAAAGACTAGATCTTTTTGACTGCTGCAAGTTAGTTGAGGTTAGGGGCCTTACGGGTTTGAAATCCTTAGAGAATTTGAACATGAGTATGTGTAGATCCTTAGAAAGATTACCTGATCTATCAAACTTGGTAATGCTAAAAATACTAGATCTTTCTGGATGCTACAAGTTAGTTGAGGATAGGGGCCTTACGGGTTTGAAATCCTTAGAGAATTTGGACATGAGGTGGTGTACATCCTTAGAAAGATTACCTGATCTATCAAACTTGGTAATGCTAAAAATACTAGATCTTTCTAAATGCGTCAAGTTAGTTGAGGTTAGGGGCCTTACGGGTTTGAAATCCTTAGAGAATTTGGACATGAGGGGGTGTAGATCCTTAGAAAGATTACCTGATCTATCAAACTTGGTAATGCTAAAAAGACTAGATCTTTCTGAATGCGACGAGTTAGTTGAGGTTAGGGGCCTTACGGGTTTGAAATCCTTAGAGAATTTGGACAGGAGTTGGTGTAAATCCTTAGAAAGATTACCTGATCTATCAAACTTGGTAATGCTAAAAAGACTAGGTCTTTGTGGATGCAGAAAGTTAGTTGAGGTTAGGGGCCTTGGGGGTTTGAAATCCTTAGAGGTTTTGGACATGAGGTGGTGTACATCCTTAGAAAGATTACCTGATCTATCAAACTTGGTAATGCTAAAAAGACTAAATCTTTCTGACTGCAGAAAGTTAGTTGAGGTTAGGGGCCTTGGAGGTTTGAAATCCTTAGAGGTTTTGGACATGAGGTGGTGTGAATCCTTAGAAAGATTACCTGATCTATCAAACTTGGTAATGCTAAAAGAACTAGATCTTTTTGGATGCGACAGTTTAGTTGAGGTTAGGGGCCTTACGGGTTTGAAATCCTTAGAGAATTGGGACACATGTGGATGCGAGGCAATTGAAAAAGGTGATTAGTCAGAAAGGATTCGGGGCAAAATATGGTATATCTCTATTTTCTGTTGAACTGCAGTTTTCTCTTCACAAGCAGGATTTTTCTTGATTGCTTGCTCATGATATATATTTTTTTCTCTATTTGTTGTTCAGGTTTGGATTCTGATTCTGATTCTGATAACTACTATAGGAAAAAGGTGGTGTTTGCATGACCATCTCGTTTACCGAAAGAGCATACTGAATGAAATATGGGGGTTGCTGCCATACAATTAAAACAGTGTGTAAGATTTGCTTCTCTGTAAGTACTTGCGCGTAATTACTAACTACTTTTTCCATAATTAGTCCTCATGCAAGGCTATTACGGAGTTTGGAGATTTTTCTGGAATATAATTTATTAATTTGCCAATCAAAAACATGAAGTAATTGATCATCTTGTAATCACTTGATTTCATTAGGTTTCTCTGTGTCTGTCTATGATGATTGCACTACAAGAAAAAGAGGCTATTGCAACCAATGTTTGCAACGGAATTGAAGGCTGTTGCAATATTTCAATTTTTGCAACGGCAAGAGCCGTTGCAACGAAGCGAACTGGTCCCTTTGACCAACTTATCTTCCACCGTCGCAAAGTTGCTAAAATTTGTGAAAATTGACTTTTTTTTTTAATTTATATTATCACTGCGACGGAATGAACCGTCACAAAATTTAATATGAGTATATTTTTTAATTTATACAGTATATCATAATAAAATATAATTTTTAAACAAAACAATTACATACTTTGCAACCAAACACGCCCTCACTGTGTGTTTCCCCCCAAAACCCACCCCGCGCTTCCCTCTTCCCTCTTCCTGTTCCCTGTTCCCTGTCTCTCTCTCTCAGTTTCTCTCTATCTCCCTGTGTACTGGCTGAACAGGATCGAAGGAACCTCCCACCACCGATCACCCATTACGGTGTGCTGACCCCAATTCCGGCCATCGTTACATTGCATCTCCACCGCCATTTTCCCTCCCCATTCTCTCGCTCTCGTGTCTCTCCCTCTGCAACGAACCTCACTCCAGCAACGAAATATGCTAACTGGAGCCACGAATTAACCTCCTCTTCCCCTCTCCTTTTCTCTCTATCCGACATTGAAGCATTCTAAAAAACCTAGGGTTTTCTAATCTCCGTCAGCCTGCTCCACGACGCGAATGGGTTGAAGCTCTGTCACACTCCCCTTCCTCATCCACTGTGATTTCGAGCCATACAAGCTCTTATAGAAGCATCAACATCGAATAAACGGCTGTGCAGGTAAGATATTTCATATTTATATATTGAAATTTTGTTTATGGTTTTTATTATCAATGCCGATGCTTGTATTGGTTGAATTTGATGTGTATTTTTCTATGATTGAGGCCTTGTGGGGTTGGTTTTGGGTTTTTTTATTTCTTTCTTTTTTTTTCCCCTATAAAAATCAACCAAAACTTAGGGTTCTTGACCCTCGTTTGGGAATTGCACACCGTTGTGCAGTATATACATGTAAAGGAGTAAACTTGCATATGGGAACTAAGTTTTTGGGTTTGGTATTTGATTCTGAAATGGGTTTTAGTATGTTATCCACTGGTAGGAATGTAATGGGTTTTACTATGTTATCCACTAGTAGGAATGTCAGGTGCCAACAGCCAGCAGCTTACTTGCCTTATATATGGATGGCGGCTAGTTTTGAAATCGTTGAGTCAGAGCTAGCCTCATCATGTTTGTGGTAGAGGCCTTTAGTTGTGTTGATGTGCTAACACTCAAACACAGTTAATTCTTAAATATATGATTGCATCTTTCAGTGAGATGTATTTATTTGATGAGGTTATTTGTAATACCCTGCACCTCAGTTGAAGGAAAGCCCCACTAAAGGGACAGTTATGTTCCTTTAGGTTTTTGGAAAAGTATTTTACAAAATTGTTTATGCCAGAAAACCATTAAGAGTCATAGTAATTTGTTAAATCATGGTATGCCTCTCCAATCCACCCACATAAGCAGAGGTTTGGTCAAAAGAGTATTGTTTTAGGTGCATTTATCAATCCTGGCACCCACATGGTTGGTGGGGTAGGGGGAGGAGAAGAACACATTCTGAAAATGGCGAACCAGTGTTACCATTTCAATATATAGTCTCGATTTAAACAAATCATCCTTTTTTTCATTTTCCAGTAAAAATGATGATGTTTCTGGTGTCAAGTCAGTTTCGTGGCCTCAGGGCGATATTTCGCAATGAACCCAAAAGTTCAGCTTGAGAATGTCTCATCTTGGGCTGGGATCTCCTTCATTATTGCCATCATTATTTTTCTCATTGTCATCACCATTAAAGCCCTAACTTTTGAGGGTTTACAAATCCTAATACTATGTTTCACTTTGTCTAGAGCCTTTAAATCTCTTAGACTTTTTCATGATCTTGTAATGTTCATGAAAATTGATTATATGTGTGTTACTACTCAGAAACATCTTCTCAGGACTGCCTTAAATGCTACCAAGTGAAAATTTCGTTTATTCCCAGACCAATCAAATAAGTTGGCCCCATGTTAAATAGTTGGACTAATTCATTAAAGCTATTTTACATAAGCACGAGACATCAAAAGATGTATTGCTTAGCCAAAAAGAAAAAAGGCATTAAAATGATTATTTCTGGCTCCGCCCCTGCTGCCATATATTAATTCTTTATTCGAAGGATTCAAAATGCCCCTTATTCATTCATAGGCTTACTTAATTTATTGCTTTACTTTCACTGTCAAAACTTTTTTGATGCATCCATTTTCAAGTCTTGATGTGGTTAATGCATCATGATTGTAGTTCTTACAAGAAATCACAAAATCTTCATTCATGGGAAGAATTCCTTTATGTTGGCAAAAGGCTTTGAGTATGACATACCTATGGGGAAGGCTAATCTCATATTCTTTCAACTTTTAGTTTATGCAATTCATAGGACATCAATTATCAGATGAAGAATTTAGATCCAGGGTATAAATAATTAATTATGATCATATTTTATCATCTGAAATTGATTTAAACACTCTAAATGTGCTTACTCGTCTTTAGATGGCTCATGTTGATTGGTTGTCTTAGTTCATATATGATATTCCTAGATGGTAGTTTGATATTGGAACTTTGTTTAGTGTAGGCTGAAAAATGATTCTATGACATTCCCTGCTTGAGAATAATGTTGTGTGTCAAACACCACATATTATTTCAGCAATAGATTCTCTCCTGCCGCGGAACTTGCTCCTGTTCCTGCTATTTATTCATGCTACCACTACTATAATTCTGTCAAACTACTTACTCATGAAGATTTTTAGATTACTTTTAAGTTTTAACCTAAAAATGGCAATATATATTAATATGAATCCTAGCTTTTTTCTAATCTAAAGGAATATATAGGAAATCTATATCAAAATTCATACAGGTTTTCAGTTCATCTAGTTCTTTGGTTCAAAAATTCATCTACTTTTTTTGTAGAAGTAAATACATTAATGCATGAGATTTCTTCATAATTAAGGACTCAAAATCCTTTTAATTAATTTTGATATTTTCATTTATATTTTTTATTTTTTTATGAATGCACAGCAGCACCTTCAAAATGAATACATAATTTATTAGAATTAAGTACCAATTTCAATCTCACTTCCAATTAACTAGTACATGTAATGCCTGCAGACACAATGCTATCAAGTATCAACATATACACGAAAAAACTGGCCTGATCGGAAATTATTTTCTCATCCAAATGCTTTTTTTTCATCCATTTGGGATCGGGAGAGAAAATTTATGTCAGTGACAGGGTTGGCATTCTTCATAAATTTTAATTCTTAATTTAATCCCATATAATCCTAATAAATTCTCAAAAGACTTTTAACCTTCTATTTATATGTGATATAGTTGGCATTCTTCTAGGACGTTTGACATGGATAAGAGTTGGATCAATCGCCACCGATGCTCTATCGAATATCAGACTGGACTGCAAAGTTTCCTCGAATATGCATTCGCACATGCATCAACAAATGGGAAGGTTTTATGTCCATGTATGAATTGTTGTAATAATGAGTGGCATGGTTCGAGCGTAGTTAAAGAACACTTAACTATTAAGGGATGGGCAAAAGGTTACTCTGTTAACAAATGGTTATTTCATGGGGAATTTGATAATACTAATGACCCCGCAGATGCGTCCCTCTTGGAAGAAGATGAAAATCAGGGAGTCGATGACATGCAAGGAATGTTACATGGGGCATTTGGGATCCCAATTTCTGAAGAAGTTCCCGAACAGTATTCTAGTGAGCCAAATCCTGATGCGGCAAAATTTTACAGGTTGGTAAAAGAGGCCGATCAAGACCTGTACCCAGGATGCAAGAAGTACAACGTACTTTCCTTCGTGGTTCACTTGTATCACATTAAATGCCGTCATCGAATGAGTGACAAAGCATTTACCGAAGTGCTCGAGTTCTTAAAGGATGTTTTCCCCGATATTAATGATACCCTGCCTAAATCATTCTACTATACTAAGAAAATGATAGAGGAGCTAGGCCTAGGGTACTCCAAGATTGATGCATGTCCTAATGATTGCATGCTGTATAGGAAAGAGACAATAAATGACACTGAATGCTCTGTATGTCATACTTCAAGGTGGAAAACCAGTGAAGATTATGCGATCTCTTCACCTATAAAGCACAAGCAAACACCTGCTAAGGTTTTACATCACTTCCCTTTGAAGCCAAGGTTGCAAAGACTGTTTATGTCGGATAAAACTGCTAGTTTGATGAGATGGCATTTAGATGGGCTCACAAAGGATGGGGTGTTGAGGCATCCGGCTGATTCAGAAGCTTGGGAAAAATTGGATAACCAATTTCCCAACTTTGGCACTGAGCCACGCAATGTCAGATTGGGGTTAGCAAGTGATGGTTTCAATCCATTTGGTTCAATGACCCATCCCCACAGCACATGGCCTGTGGTATTGATGCCGTACAATTTGCCACCTTGGTTGTGCATGAAACAACCTTACTTCATCATGTCTTTGCTTATTCCTGGACCTACAGCACCCGGGAATAACATTAATGTGTATTTGCAACCGTTGATTGAAGAGTTGTATGAGTTGTGGGTAGATGGCCTATGCACTTTTGATGCATCTTCAAAACAGAATTTTATCATGCGGGCTGCATTATTGTGGACTATAAACGATTTCCCTGCGTATTCAAACCTTTCTGGATGGAGCACTAAAGGGTACAAAGCTTGTCCTAATTGCAATGTCGAAACTGATAGCTTTCGTTTAGGTGCTAGTAACAAAATTTGTTTCATGGGTCACCGTCGCTTTTTAGATTTTGATCACCCTTTCCGTCAAGATACAACATCGTTTAATGGGAAGACTGAATACAGACCTCCACCGTTGCCCCTCTCAGGATCTCAGCTATTGGAGCAGATTGGTGACTTGCGTGTGACGTTTGGGAAAGGTGATGACCCAATTGCGGAACGAGATGATGGATGGAAGAAGAAGAGTATATTTTTTTCATTGCCGTATTGGGAGCATCTTTTAATATGGCACAACTTAGATGTGATGCATATAGAAAAAAACATTTGTGATAGCTTAGTGGGGACTTTACTACATATCCCTAATCACACGAAGGATTCTTTGAAGGCATGTATAGATCTAAAAGAATTGAACATTAGAGAAGCCCTACATCCTCAAGGCAATGACCCCACTAAGCAATATTTACCTCCAGCTTGTTACACAATGACCCCAAAAGAGAAATATATTTTCTGTAATGTGTTGGGTAAAGTAAAAGTTCCTGATGGTTATGCGGCAAACATATCTCGTTCTGTGAACCTAAAAAAGCGAACTCTTATTGGTTTGAAGAGCCATGACTATCACATTATAATGCAACAATTGCTCCCACTAGCCGTGCGAAAATCATTGCCGGTTAATGTTGCTGCCGTGTTGATAGAGTTTAGCACTTTATTTCGAGAATTATGTTCAAAAACAGGTACAGTTGAATCATTCAAGCTACTTGAAGCTCGAATGTCTCTAACTCTTTGCCATCTAGAAATGATTTTCCTACCTGCTTTCTTTGATGTAATGGTGCATTTGGCAACTCATTTGCCTACTGAGGCGAGGATTGCAGGACCGGTCCATTACCGATGGATGTACCCAATTGAGAGGTATGTGAATATTTTACAACTCTTCATTCATACCTTAAACATATACTTTGAAATGTCTTCCTCCTAATACTTTCATCCTTTGTAGGTACTTGCTTACACTTAAATCATATGTGCGGAATAAAAGTCGACCGGAGGGTTCTATTGCGGAAGGGTACATTGTGTAAGAGTGCTTAACCTTTTGCACAAGGTACTTGCATGATGTGGAGACAAAGTTGTCTCATCCCCCACGCAACTATGAACCTAGTGGGGCTGGATGTAGAGAAGGGTTGTCAATTTTTTCAAGGCCGGGCCGTGCAATGGGTAAAGTAGATACTGAGTTGTTAACATATGCAGATCGGCATGCGATGCATTCGTATTTGCTACTTAATTGCCCAGAAGTTGCGCCATATGTTCGGTAAGAAACCATCTTGGTATCATATACAAATAGAGAACTTTATCCATATATGAAAAATAAGACTAAGTTTTGTCCATTATTTCGTGGCTATCAGAGAGCACTATGAAGAAACAGTTGCTGAATTTCCAACTCATCATGAAATGGAGGTTAATAAAAGGCATCGAGAAAATTTTCCAGATTGGTTCAATTCGAAAGTAAGTCATTAAAGTTATGTTGTAATCCTATTCTTCTATCCTTTCTGGTAGAAAACACTTTGACATTTCGTCCAACTTTAAACTAACTTTTTCATTAATTTGTTAAATAGATTACCAAGATGCACGAGGATGGTGGTGATTGTATTCAAAGGGACATGTATGGCTTAGCTGGGGGACCGAATTATTCTATTAAAAAGTATAAGAGGTTTGTGGTTAATGGTTTTAGGTTTCGCACTATTGATGTTGACAAGAAGAAAAAAACTCAGAATAGTGGTGTCCTATTGAAAGCCAAAACGACATCGAATGAAGATTGCACGTACTATGGCATCCTAACTGATATCATTGAATTGGACTACTATGAGTCAAGGAAAGTAGTACTTTTCAAATGTAAATGGGTTGATGGAAGTGGGAGTGCAGTAACTGAAGACAAATTTGGAATTACACTCGTCAACTATAGTCGGTTCATAACTACCAATGAACCTTTCATTCTTGCTTCTCAAGCTTTGCAGGTCTTTTATGTGGATGACCCATTACGGAAGGATTGGAAGGTTGCTATTAAATATTTGCCTAGGGATTTGTTTAACATGACTAGTGATCAGGGATCTACAGATGATGTAGATACTACTTTAGTTAGCTAGGTGTATGAGCTTTGAACTCAGCAATATTTTTTGTGGTTGTGGAATCCCAGTAAAAATGAGTCAAATTTACTCCATGTAATATGTGATCAAATTTACATGCCCTTTGATTTCAAAACAAATCATAACACTAATATTTATTAGCCATGAGTTGTGCATTGGTGTTTTAGTATGTTAGAGTGACTCTATTATGCCCCACAAAGGTAAGTGCATTATCCTCCATCTATATATTTTTCAATTCTACAAGTTATGCATACCTTTATTTTTTCCACATTAAGTCATCACTTCGTTTCTTTTTATATGTTGTGCCAAGTTATATTTTTTCATGTAAGCTAATATATTGTGCCAAGTAAAGCAGGATTTTATGGCTCGAACGATCCCGAGACGGGTACGAACCAATGTCCAAGGAGAGAATGAGATCCATCACGAACCAGAACCCGATTACGAAGAGTCACAGACTGATGGTTTCGGTGATAACTCGCCTGTGATGGGTGAAGCCTCGACCGGTGAAGGGGTTTCCACAAACCCAGGTAATTACATAGTGGCTATTTTGGTAGGTTGCACCATTTCCATTACATATTTAAGTCAGTTAATAGAAATTGTCTTTGGAATGTTGATTACTATGTTTGGAATAGTTCCTCAACGAAGACGTGGTGCTTCCAAAGGGCGAACCATTGAAGAGAATGGAGCGCCACTAATAGTCAATACAAACAACAGTGGACAGCCATATGGACCCGAGGCAAAGCGATTGAGTAGATACATTCGCGACATAATGCGTACGGGTGGCACCATACGCTTAGACCATGAAAAGTGGAAGGAAGTGGATAGAAATTCTATCAATAGGATATTGGGCCAGATAAATGTATGAATTATGGATAAGCATTATCTATAATTGTTTTTTTTTTTTTCATCAATTATTTTACATATTTACCGAGTTATTAACTTTTTTGTTGAAAATATATTAATGTGCAGGATAGGTTTCATTTTAATGTTCCAAAAATGGAACCTTGGTTGATAGCAAAAATGAACTCAATTTGGGTTCGTGTTAAGTGCACTATAAAGAAAAAACATTACATAGCAGGTGCAAATGTCCATTCTCAGCACAGCAAATGTCCTGCCAACTTTCCTCCACACCAGTGGAAGACAGTAGTTGACTATTGGAGGACATCAAAAGCAGAGGTAATTGATCATTGCATTAGTTTGTTTGTGGTTCAATTGTCTCGTGATGTATTTAAATGTTTTAAGCACATATAACTTCATTCAATAAGAATATGTTAAATTTGCCCCATTTATGTACTGTAGAAAGTGATTGTACCACAATCATACCTTCAACTATGGTATTACTGTGTTTTCTTATATAATAAATTGTATAATAAATATCGTTTTGCATAAAATCTATACAAATGGGTTAAATTCTCTGTTTCAAGAAATCTGTGCAGATTGAACGAATTAAAGTCGTTACCTATGAAGCCTTGATGATCACCTCGAAGTAATGAGCATTCCGAAAATATCAGCAGCAGCCAATTCATGCGCTAAAGAAACTGCAAAGAATCTCTGCATGAAAAGTCAAAGTACCACATGTCTATCGATAGCCAAGAGTTCGCTATCGATAGAGGCACTATCGATAGCGCTCCTTCGCTATCGATAGAGGTCAGGCGGCTGAGGGCATTTTTAGATATTTTGAGATATTTCGAGGGTATTTTCGTCTTTTACATTTTCCTTCTATAAATACACGTGTAAAGGCGACTTTAAGAGGGTTCAAGACTTTTGCTCTGAATCATTACTCTGTTATTTTAATAGACTTCAAGTTACAGTTTAATTCTGCATTTTATTCGGTAATTTACTTTTTCAGCAATTTCTAATTTCTGCAATTTTTCTTTTAATGTCTGGCTCAATTCTCACTTGAGGACTGTTCTTTAATTATACAGTCTTTACTTTCAGTACTTTACTTTTCTGCAATTTTCCCTTTTTATGCATGGCTCAATTCTCACTTGAGGATTGTTCTTTACTTTTTCTGTCATTTTCTTTATTTACTTAAGCCATTTTCTTTATTTATTTCTGTCATTTTCTTTATTTATTTCAGCCATTTTCTTTATTTATTTCAGTCATTTTTTCTTTATTTCTTCAGTCCTTTAATTACTGTTTTTATTTTACTTTTTCCATCCCGTGAACCCTTAGAGCTTGTCATGGATAAAGGATATTCTCCTCCATTGATGTGTAGCTAATACTCCAAGCTTGGGTGAGGATGAAGTTGAATTCTTTATACAATCCTATTTTATAAACATCCCTCTATTTGTATTATGTGATTGCATAGTTGTGAAGGTTTTACCGCACACTATCGCTAAATATAATATCATATAATTGTACATCTGTGATTGCAATTATATAATTATGCAATGGTACTTATTGGTATGAATACAAACCAGCATGTTTTATCCTCATTTAAGGTGGATAGCGATATTCCATTCTTTCCAAGGATAAACTTGCTGGTCCTGTATTCATAATCTTTTTGGGACTTCCTTCTTGTAGTTGGAAGAACCACCATACATAATTACTATATTGAGGATTTTATAATATAAATTGTATAATTGATATTCAATGGGCTTCTCACCCAAGTTCCGCTCATTCCACTAAATTAATCACGTTTTAACCGGTTTTATTAAAATACTGCATTTACGCTTCGACCCAATCGGAGCACTTTTCACCACCAATTAAATTGACAATATTCTTTCAACTTAATTAATTCTAAATAGTCTTTTATTATAGACCTGCATTTCCCAGTGGTTCGACACCCGTGCTCACTAGTCACAATCGAATTGAGATTAACAGTCACGCGGTTTATAAATTAATTAATGTTGATCACTAACAAGGAATAATCTCCCTTGTTCTCTGAGTCGATCAGAAAGTGAGCGCTCAGGCAATTGCTAATCGAAAGAAGGTCAAGGTTGTTCATCGTCTAGGGACAGACTCATATGCAACAAAGCGTGCAAAAATGGTGATTGTTGCAACCATGACATATATTTCTTAGTTAAGTGCATTTTGGTATTTGTAACACTCGCTAATTTTGTTAGATGTTGAATTTGCAGGCAATGGACAATGAAGGTGTGGAGCCTAGTGACTTTGAGCTTTTCATTGAAACTCATAAAGAGAAGGAAAATAAGCAGTTAGATTCTTCTGCTAAGGCTCTAGTGGTACGTCTCAGTCATACATTTAAATGTCAGGGTTTTTTATGAGTTAAATAATGGGAAAAATAAGTGAATATTTACTTAATTACTATTTTGATTTATGAAATATCATTCTAATTCGATAGTTTGTTTGTGCAGGAGACAATGAGCCAAATTCCAGCTGGGACTCCAGAGGAATGTGCCAGAGAACAAGCTTTAAAAGTCGTCACAGGGGGCCCTTCTCATGGGCGGATCCCCTTGCAAGGTCTACTTCCTCCCACTATGGTTGTGCTTAAGCAAAAAGCTTCAGTAGCTGAATCAGCAATGGCTGCAATAGGGATGCTGAGCTTGCTAAGAGGGATGCTGCTGATAGCCAGGTACAGGTGCAGCTATTAAAAGATCGTATTGATGCTATGGAGCGTGAACAGAAGAGAAGGGAAGATGAGAGAGATGCTGGAGTGAATGCATTTCTTGCAAAGTATGCATTAATGGACACGAATGCTTTAGCACGCGACGATTCAGATGCCACTCAGGGCGAGTACGATGTGGACAGCGTGCGGCCAACATAGTTCTTCCCTGTTTATATGGCCTTGTACTTAGTATTGAAAAGGTACATTCACATCATTGATCAGTTTTTAAGTATTTATATAACTACTAAAATTCAGTCATCCTTGTTTGCATTATTTTTCTAGTTATTCTTATTTATGTAGAAAGGTATAGTCTTCTCTAAATAGCTCACTAACCAAAGTATAAATTATTTGCCAATTTTGTTTTGTATGTAGATTGTACAAAGTTGGGAAGATGGCGGTTCACACAAAGATTTTTTGAAAAGTTCAGACACTAACCAAAAGAAGTGTAAAGCATTTGTTTGTTTAGGTTGTTTTTTGGTAACTAGTACTCAATGGGAGTTGGTTGGTAAGTAATGTCGGTTGGACTAACTATGGATATGGTCGATTGGACTTATATGGATATGTATGCTTTATTTTTAAATTTAAATGCATATAGAAATGAGCAAACTGCTTTTTTCTTTTTACCCCATTTAATTATATATATGGCATCATTCAAGTGTAGATATGATAATTAATGATTGAGTTGCTTTCTCGAACAATGGATAATCACGAATCGAATCACCAATATGCAGCTTTCATTTTTGTCGAAAGGTAACATAAATTCCAGATATTATATTCTACCCAAATTTCTGGTTGCATCTAATACTATACCATCTTACTATGATCCATATCAATTTGAAAATACATGCCTTCTCAAAGGTGAGCCAAATAGAGATATAGATGCATCTATAATAACTAAGCAGTATCATAGGTGGCATAAGGTGTGTGAGCATAATGCTAAGGCTCAGGTTGTGCTTGTTGCTGGAATTCGGCAGCGCTTTTGTCAGCAATGTAGAAGGTTGGGATACTCTATCAACCTCTTTAATTCACGTTAGTAGTATGTACTTGTTTAATTTTTACTATTATTATATATAGTCCCACACGGGTGTCTTTTAAGGAATGATGAATATACCAGTTGTGTCTTTTAAGGAATGATGAAGTTAAACTACCAATTGATAGTTTAACTGTGGCACTGGAAACTGATGAAGAAATTTAAAATTTTTCATTAGGTCAATTGTGCTTAAAAAATAGCGGGCTTGAGGGTATGCATGAAGGAGTAGATGACCAAGGAAAGCTAACTCGAGTGGATGCAGTATGTATTAGCTTATCTCCAACCGTGTTATTGAATCTTTCTTTTCTATATCCTCAGTCAACTCTGATTCATTTTCTTACATTGCATGGGTTTGTCATAACTAAATGTTACCTTTTAACAAAAAAGATCTGTGTGTACAATCCATACCAGCAATCTTTTGGTTTCTGTATTGTCAAAATTATAAATTGCAGGTGGTGCTATTTGTACTGCACTCTTAACTTTCCACATTCCACCTTATGAGTGCATGGGAAATTATAAACTACACGGATGTGGAGTGTATGAAGTTAAAAGTGGAATGTCAATAGCGCTACATGAAATTATCTAGTACATACTGTAATGAGTTGGTTGGACCTTTTTGCTTACTTGGGTTCTGTACTTCTGCTGTAGTTGGTTGTTTCATGGCACATGAAGGCTGCCACCATGTTCGAATTTTCCAAGCAAGAGTTCATAGGTGGATTACAAGCACTGGGGTAAATATTAGTTTACACATCTGGACTGTTTTGTTGTTTTTTCTCAATTCAAATGATAATAGAATTCATCTGGATACAATTCATGCGTTCTGAGTTGAAAGATGAACGTATGTGTACTCATGCAGTATTTGATAGTTAAAAGTAGTTTATAGTTACATGATATTGCTGTTAATAGAGATCAGCACAAATATTGATGTATTTGTTGGAAGTCTTAATTGATTTGATCAACATGGATCTTTTGTTCTTTTGTTACTGAAATTTTCTTTGCTGCTTATGGTGTCCAGAAAAGTTCCGGGAGATTTATAACTTTGCTTTTGGCTGGGCTAAAGAAAAGGTATGCTTAACTTGTGCACAAGGACTTGGATTTTTATTTATCTTAGTAGATAACATCTGGAGCAGTTATCTAGTTTAGATCCTCTTGAAATTTTACCTCTTTTTATTAGTTCATACGTTCAAAGTTTCCTTCAAATTTGCCCTTTCTTCTCATTTAATATTGTTTAAGATTCTATATGTTGTTATTATGTAAAATATCTTGCCTAAAAAAACTGAAATTGTATGAGAAAGGAGGAATATATATCTGTTCTAGTAAAATGCTGAGGAAACATTTGAAGGAAAAAAAATGATAATATATCCAAAATGTGAGGTTTCTTACAATGCATTTTGGAGGCCTTAAATGGGGAAATAATCTGATATTGTTGAGACATTTTCATCCTTCAACACCAAACTAAAAAATAAAACTACCAGAAACACATTTCCACCCTGTATATCTTACCATATCACGGGGGGCCCTTCTGATGGGTTGTATACTTGCTGAGGTGGTGAACCTGTTATTGACTTTTGGTTGATGGGTTGTATATACTTGCTGTTATTGTCATCCTGTTATTGACTTTTGGTTGTTGGGTTGTATACTTGCTGAGGTGGTGAACCTGTTATTGACTTTTTGGTTGATGGGTTGTATACTTGCTGTTATTGTCATCCTGTTAAACCTATTATTGATTATTTACTTGATGGGTTGTATACTTGCTAAGGTGGTGAACCAGTGCCATTGATATTATGAATTGGACAGGTGTTGTGTTTGCTTTTGATCTGACTATCTTGTCTGAACATATTTTCGTTTTTGAAATTATGTCTCGGTATCATTTTTGGCAGTCTGTTTTATGGTTGTTTCCATGACATTTAGCATGTTGACTTGCAGGTGCTCCAAGTGGACAGGCTCCAGTGGTGACGTATCCTGATGAAATGGATGGTGTCCCTAGGATTTCCTTGCCAGTTTTTGGTCTTGCCACATACAAGTTCAAAGGATCCTTGTGGGTTTCTAATGGGGAATGTGAACACCGATTGGTAAACTCACTCTTGCAGGATGCTGACAATTGGCTAAGAATGCTTCAGGTCAATCACCCGGACTACGTGTTTTTCTGCCGGAGGTGATATTTTGAGATGACTTGCTTCAACGTTAACCTGCCAACTCCATGGGAGAAAGCCCAACTCATTCCCTGGTATATCCCTTTGATTTTTTTGAAGATGGGGAAGTTGAGTTAGGGGTGTTAACTCTATGGTTTGGTTCCCTTATATTTACAAGTTTTTAGGGAAAAAATATGAAGAAAAAATAAACAGTAAAAATGCAATGGAATGGAAGGAGAGCAATAAAAATAAGGCTCAACGAAGAGTGAATGGAGAAATTAGAGTTAGGGAAGCTTGTGAAGGGCTGAGCCAAACAAGGTGAAGTAATGGTTTGGCTTGAAATCAGTGTTGTCTCGAGTTTCCTTTTGCTGCTGCTTTCTATAAATTATTCTGTGTGTTTAAAACTTTAAATTATTAAAAAGCAGGCTCTTTTTTTCGTCCTGATGATTAAGTAGGATGTAATTTATTTTGACATTTCAAGGGGTTTTTGATAGGGAGGTTGTATAAGTGTCAAAAGTTGAAGGTGCCCCAGTTATGTATCTGAATGCTAACGGTTGTGTTTTTTTACTACATCAACTGAAGAACTATGTGTTACAAGAGTAGTAATATTAATGAACTGATACAACTAGCTTTTGTTTCATATTTTTTTAATTCTTATCATTTAGTTGTGATAATCTTATTTTGTAATTGTGACCTTGAAACTTGTTCCTTGTGGTTGCAAACTTGCAATTAGATACTGAGGATGATTTAAGCTGAACTTTTCCATGTAATGTAGTGTGCTCAGAGATTTCAACTTGAATAGTTTTTTCGATATGATATATGCAGAACTTTAAAGGGTACTGGATTTGTGGTTAAAATAATGATACGGGAAGTTTTGTGGTACATTTGGGATCATCAAGGAAATTGGTTTTGTATGACTCCCGTGCTGCATAATTGAGTTTAGTAGCTTTTCTAAGTATATTTATGGATGACAAAACAGAGTAGGCTATCATTTTGGGTCGACTACTGCCTCTCACTGTTCTGTATTCTGTGCATGATAAGAGTTCCATATCCGTTTCAATGGGGGGCTCCCACATTTGATGCTGGAGAAGTTTTTGCTATGATGACTGCTTAATTTGTTGCTCTTGTAGAGGTTTGTTCTTTTTTATGCTTATAAACTAAAGCCTGATATGCATTTTAGATTTTTGAAGTATTTGTCCCCAACTCCATCTCATTTTTCAGTTGTCAGCTTCATTTCCTTAGTTCATCTCTCTGTTTTACATGAGCTGATAGAAAGGGTCTCAAGGAGTATAATATTGTCCAAAAATGTCTGGGATTTCTCATCTGGTATCAAGCCTTGTGAATGAGGCACATTGTCAAAATGTCACTTTTTGTTAATATATTTGCCAGAGTAATGATGCATAATTCTCTGGAATTTACTCATTTTTTACATGCTTTTACCCATGTGAACAGTCCACTGGTGGTTGAGTTTGATGATTAATGGAGAAGAGAGAAAAGAAGAGAAAAAGAAGGAAAAAGAGGAAGAGAAGAGAGGCGGCTGTCTCGTGAGAGTCACTCTCACATTCAGCAACCTATTTCTATTAATAATAAAGGAAATTACATAAATACCCCTTTACATAATAAGCCTAATAATCTCAACAC